>CM037854.1:183057845-183306485 GCA_021234595.1 Delia radicum
AAACGATTGCCACTTAAACTAAGTTAATGTAGTATTTACAAAACTGTTCAATAGTTTCTACGTAATCACCTTCTTGGACCCCTAAATGTTTTTTTAAAAGACCATGTGAAAGAAAGCATAACTTTGTTTAAAATGTAATATTAAATTCCTGTCAGTGCATACAAACGATTTCTCAAGTTTTTCCAACGTTTTTATCTTTATTTTAAATCAACTATTATCCAAAAAAAATTTCCTTCATTGAGAACAAACCTGCAGAATAACTTTGAACATTAATTTGTGTTTCACTGAAAAATAAGACGAAACACATTTAAAGTTTTTATTAATACAGGGTGTTGGAATTATCGATTGTGAGGATTTGTCAGTCACGATGTCGCAGTTTTCGAGTGAGCATAGTGCGTTCGCTGTGGATACATTTTTTAAGGGTAATGATTCTTACGTAATTGCTCGTCGACAATTTTGTTCAAAGTTCGGTATTCGGCGAATACGAGATGGACCGAGTGGATCCCATGGATTTTTTTTTTTTGGGCTACCTCAAAGAGAGGGTTTTTAATGACAATCCCCAATCTCTAGTGGCTTTAAAGGAAAATATTGGTCGATAAATCAGCTCAATTGAACCAAGTTTACTGCAGCGTGTGGCGCAGAACACAAGGCTCCGTTTTGAACAGTGTGTTCAACTCGACGGAAGACATCTTGATGACATACTCTTTAAAAAATAAAATCCACATTTCCATTCTATCGTTCAATGCTCTTAATAAAACTTTGTGTCAATTATTACGTTTTTTATTTAAGTTTGAAAATATAAATCTGCTACCAGACACCCTGTATTATTTAAATATAATAGTCCTAATATTTTTATTTAAAAATGTTTTTCGCTAAAATTTAGTTTTTTTAGTACTTTATACAATTCATTTTCGTTACATTGCCAAAAGCCTATTTTGTGGCTTTTTTCTACCAAAATCCCGGTTTTTGTTTTATAAAAAATTAATTATTTCAGTGTTACATTATATATAAATATTCAATGTACTGTTAATATTATTTTCTACAAATATTGGTTACTTTGTTACATCGATTTGTGCTTTTCTCCTATTTCAAGTTTTATAAGCAAACTCCATTTCGTTATTGCAATACAACTAGGCCCTTATTCTCGATTTTGATGATACGCAGTTTGATATTATTGCCTAATTTTTTTATTAACAGAATTACATCGATTTTCAGTTAGTTTTTTTTTCTTGTCAAAAAATACTAAAATACATTTAAATTAAGCTGAGTTTATTTTTGTCCACTTAACACTCGTTAATCGAGTGTTAGGTTTTTTTCTATTAAATTCGTTTCATTAACAAAACCAAAGTTTTTTTTCCTAAGAATATTTTTTTTCTATTATTTCTTCCAGTTAGATCCTTTCTCAATTACAATTAGATAATAAATTAATTATTAATTCACAATATATTTATTAGTTTTAAAACAATTTTCTTTTTACTTTCCCTTTAAACCTATCCCTTTATAACTTAATAGATGGCGCTATTGCAAATGTTCCAATTGGACTCTTCCAACATTTGGAATTGGATTCTTCCAACAATATCAATTGGATTTTAATTCCCAAATTCAAATATATACTTAATATCATATAAATTAAACATAGCGATTTCCGCGCCATGAATGTCGACGATTTTTTTATAGCAAAGGCACAAACCATATATGATGAATTGTGTAAATCGTTATCTGTATTTATATACACTCAAAAAAATAAGTTAGTACAAAAGTTAGTAAAACGTCTTGTAAATCAGGTATACTATTTTTTAGCAAATTTTTTTTGCTAAAATCGTGTTTTCAGCGAAAATTTTTGTTATACTTATTCAGCACTTAACTGTTTTATACTAATGCTTTACTAATATACTAATGTTTTACTAATTAATTTTGCTAAAAAAAATTGTGCTGATAAGCACATTAATAGTGTGGACGACAACCAGATTGAAAGATATACGCAGAATGAAGCAGATGTCGCGGCATGTCAAGATGTAGCAGAGAAGAGGAAAATGATACTAAAAAGTACAACTCTAATAAGACATATAAAAAAATCAACCATGGAAGACTTTTGTATCTGTTTTTCATACATAAAACAAAATTGAGGATTAAAACAACTTAAATTTTGCGTTGTCACCGGCTTGTGAAAATAATTGTCTATTAATAAAATAAAAGACAAAAGAAAATATTTAAATTTAATATGTATTTCTATAATAAATGTTAATAGATTAATAATCTAGTGTGGTCAAATTGCAAACAAACATATACAGACATGTAGACAGAGTAAAGCGAAAGACAAAGACACACATCGTAGGTAGATTTTTATGATTCCTTTTTCTTATTGCAAAAAAAAGGGTTGTTTTTTTCGTTTCGTTTGTTTTTGTTTATTTTTTCGTTTCGTTTCTATAATTATCTTCGGCAGTTGCGTCATTTAAAAGAAAGCATCATTTAGACTACCATTGATGTAAGTAGTTGAAAGAAAATTTTTGTTATGTTATATGTATATATTTATTTCTATATATTTTCAGATATTAAATTAATTCATGTCGTCAATGTGGGAAAATGAAAATTTTTATATTTCGTAATTATTGTAAATTATTTTTAAAATAATCACAAAAATATGTTTTATGATTTTCAGCAAATATATTAACTAAATTACAGTTGTTTTACATTTTTTTTGCGTTTTTTTCAGTCTACTAAAATTCAGGAAAAAAATTATTAATTTTTACCAAGGCTTTTTTATTTCTAATCTACTAAGTGTTAGCAAAACTTTTGCTGAATCTACTAATTTTGTTGCTAAAAATCAGCTCGCTCAGCAAAATTTTTTGCTGACTTTACAAACTTTTTTTTTTGAGTGTATATATATATATATATATTTTGCATTTTCACTGGTTAATGCAAACACCGAAATGGATGGTATCCAAAAATTCGGCACAGCCGAAATTAATCTTTTTTATATCAAAATTCGGCACTGTATTCGGCATTGTACATAAAAATGTACCACCATCGTTGTTAGACTTGTGTTTAGACGGATAAAAAAAAAATTAACCAAAGTCATTTCAAAAAATATTTTGATGTCTTTTACTTAAAATACGCTCAAAAAAATCACTTTAGTCAATGCAAATTTATAACTTAAATATCTTTTTATTTTGACCTAACCTATTAACACGGAGCGTACCACATGATTCTACGCCCCAAAATTAAGTTTACGTGTTGCGCGGTTATTGTATGTCCATTTCACATACTGTGTAATAAATCGACCAAATCCAATGTTCATGCAGCGAAAAGAGTCATTTAAGTAGAGGCATAACAGTAAAAAAGTTGTTTTGTCCATGCGTTTTTAATGCAAAATTCGCAATTTTCAAAAATTTTTCATGGCAGCTTAGCTTTGCTGGATGACTCCAAGGTTTTTCCTGTGATTTCGGGAATGAAAATGTTAATAACAGTGAAGACAAATACCGTAAAGTTAACAAATATTCATTACATCTTTAATTTTAACATTATTAAATTTTAAAAATAACACAATTTTTGGAAGAATATAATTTTTCCAAATAAGACCCTCTCCGTTTTTATAGCACTCACTATTTATTTTAATGTTTCAATTGAATATTACATAAGTGTTTCTTTTTTCAGCTTTAAAATGCACGCAGTAGGGATACATTCTGCTATGGCGATAAAACGCCAGCGCAAAAGGCGTGATGAACAAAAACGTGCTCGAGAAAGACGTTATAGTACCCAGAGTTCAGAAAGTGGTGAAACTTTTCACTCACCGAGTGGATCATTTCGACGCAAATTTCATCAGGGTCACAATACAGTTAAACCCAACCCTGGACTTGACAGTCAGGTAAAAATATTGTCAATGCATGCTAACGCCCTGGCGGAATCATTCCGTTTTCTTTCAAAAATTTTTAGAACAATTGTAAATTTTTAATAGAAAAAGTAAACAGAGAACAGTTTAAGAAAATACTAATTTAATACAAATGTTTATAGGTTGTGACCAGTATTGGAATGTTACACATTGGTATTGTGTTTATTGTATTCGGAGTATTTTTATGTGGCGCTGGTATTATACCCGATGAAACAATGTCCTGGAATGTCTTTAGTAAGTTACTTTCTCATGAAGATTGTTGGAGGACAATATAACTTGAAATAAAATTTGCTTATAACAAGAGGGCCAACTGAACGAATAGTAAAAATTGTTATTTTTGTATATTGTTTTGTTCCTCATACTCAAAATGCAAATGTTAAAAAGGACTGCCAGCATTTTTCATATATTTGTATTCAAACTAACAACTTATCAAAACAGTTTAAAAAATTAAAAGAGTTAACACTTAACAATCCCAATGTCAAATTTTTTACGGGATTTCTTAACATGTATAGGAAAGAAACACCCTATTATTGTAGTCTGAAACGAAGACAAAATTTGCAGAGATTATGAATGAAACAATGTTAATTTTGCTGAAAAAAGTGTTTTTTTTTATTGGAGTTGACGTTTTAGAACAGGGGTGCCCACGGCCTATGCGCTTGGTACTCAATTGTTTTTGTAAAAACACTTAGCTATAGGCTGTGTGTTTTAATACACATATAGAGCGCTCAGCACTAGCAATACGAAATACACAAACAACTTTGTCTTATTAGTTTTTTTGTCGTTCTTCACTTTATACACGCAAGCGCAAAGCAACAACACTTTCGTATGCTTTGCTGGTAAACATTGAAATATTTTTTTCTTTGTATGTATTGGTTTTTACAACAAAAAATGTTGAATAAAAATTAGTTTTTCTTTAAATGTATTGGTGTTTGCTCTTCCATAAGGAACTTTTGGGCACTCCTGTTTTAGAAGCACGATATTTTTTTTTGTTCCTCTGGTCACCATATCAATGATGTTTGCAGAAATTGTCTTCGCCGGCAACAAAATAAGTAACTGGACGATAATTTGAATTTTTCATTCAATAAAAAAGGCCTTTTTATTGAGTTTAACACTCGTTTTAACTAGTTTTCCTATATTAAATAATTTTTTTTTTTATTTGTTTACATTTTTTTTCACAAGGTGATGCCACATTTTGCAAATGTCGCTCCTAAAATATTGGAAAACACAGTGTTGTATCGCTACAACCTAATTTTGAATTTGTATGGAAAATCTGATTTGAAATTACGTTTCATAAACAGATTTTCACCAAAATCCGGTTTAAACCAGATTTTAGGTATAATGTAAATTCACTATTAGGTGTCTGTAATACAAATTTTGATTTGTCAACGGATTTCACTAAAACTTTGTATACAAGATCCCTTTACAACTAGCAATGTTGCCATATCATTTTTTAATGCACATGCCCATTTTTCCTAAAACATGTGTTATAACAAATCAAGCACTGGTATAACACTGGCTAACCGAGGAATTGTAAATAAACTACTGGAAGTAAACTTGTTTAAAACACTTTACCAGCGTTTCCAAAAAGCTGTTTTTACAATAATTTCAGTGGTCTCCAGAAAAAATTGTTGGCAAAGAATTGGCTGAGACCACTATGCCAACTTTGGGAAAAAGTGTTTCTCAGTGCTACCCAGTCAGAAATTACCAACGACTCAAAAGTGTAACCACTGGTAAATCATTTATTTTATAAAAGTTATTATGCTTTATTCAAAAAAAGTTTGTTGCCGCAAGGTTTCGAGTTCGAGCTCGTTTTCAGGCAAACATTTTTTTGTGATTTTTTATACATTTTGATATTTTTTTTCGTATAAAACTGATTTTTTTTGCCTTTTTGAAACCAAATGCTATTTTAAGGCCAACTTTTTTTGTTTTCCCAACTTTGGCAATTTGTTTCCATCAAAGCTTATGCTGAAATATTTGAGCAACCAACTGTTACCCAGCCGTTATCATTTACTTACTTTTTAAGATATCAAATAGTATATGCTCAGTGGCGGCGGCCAGGGTTCGAATCCCGGCAGGACCAAACAAATTATACATGAATTTATTTTAATATTATTTTGGAAAACAAATTCTTAGACCACCTATTCATGGTTTTACCAACATTTTGCCAACGTTGGAAACTTTGTTCCCCTGTGCTTATATTGCCAGCACTTTTACTACTTGCTAAAGTGCCTTGCCAGCGGTGGTCCTTTTGTAATTTTCTGTCTGGGTTATGATGTGAGAAAGACTACTCAAGTTTAATACCATTTGTTTTTTGTTAAACAAAAAACCGCGCAAAGTATATTTATTAATTAAAAATGTGTTCATCCGCTTATTTAATGCAGACTTTATCTACTGACACATCCTTACATGTTTCATTTCGCGTCAACGAAAATCCTCGGTGGGCCAATGTCGAAGGTGTAGAAGATTTAGCCAAATTATAATTTTTGAAGAAAAAAGGTCAACGCTTTATCCGTATTGTTTTATTAACTTGATGAGAAGTAAAAACTAAATTTTTAGCTAATGATTTTTAACAAATGATCTTGAACTTGAATAATCTTGCTCACATCATCAATTAAATTTTTATTTATTAAGGAGTCAAATATCCATCAACAAATTGCAAAAAAATTTGGTTATTGTTTCCGCACTATTTTTAAGAATTTTTTTTTAAAAATTTTGGTATTATTAAATAGTTTTTTAAAATTGATATTTGGCAAATCTAATTGCTCAAATTTATATGTTCCTTTGCTGTTTAAGAGAAAATAGCACATTTTTGATATTAATTTAAAAAAATGGAAAAATCTTGATTCGATCATTAAATTTTTTTCAAAAAGTACATGTTGAATGAAAAATTCTTTTATTTCCAAAATTTTTCTCATATACCTCTTCCTTGTATTTTAATATAATTTTTGAAAAATGTGATTTAAAAAAAAAGACAAATATTTTTTTTTTAAAATCATTATGCGACAATCCTGGAATTACAAACTAAAATTGTTTTAAACCACGTTTGAAGCCAATACTTCTAATTTAAATATGATTTTTACTGCGTTCTTATATCGCCTTCCTATCAAGAGTTATAGGTTCTTAAGATACGTTTTAAGATACGTTGGTAAAAAATTTCTTAATATACTAAAAATAACAACTCTTACAAAAATACAATATTTTTCTTTAGTTGTTTTTGAGTAACTGTCATAATAGTTGTTTTGTATTATTTCATAGAAAAACAACTATAATTGCAGTTAAAACATTAACTACTGATAACTACACAAACAACTGAAAACTTTTTTGAATGGATAAAAATATTTGGACATATTACTGACAATATTTTTAGAAATTAACCAATGTCAGCAACGTTTATAGGCCCGATAACTTATCATAAAATTATCGGAAATTTGTGTTTGAATTTAAATTGCTTATAATGACTGAGATTTGTGTTTTACTCTGGTTAATTTTAAGAAAAGTTTCAATATTCGTTAAATGTAATTCTGGTGTTAAAATTCATTTTTTTTTTCAGAAACTTTTAAAAATTAGTTTATATAATTGGTGGATTTTAAAATATATTGTCAGCAATATAACTTAATTACACTGTGCTAAATGACCTACTGTAGTGGTAAATCTAACTGGTTTGAGAAATTGCAATCTAGCTTCAAATTTTCGAGATAACGGTAAAAGAGTATTTTTTCGGCTATCGCATTTAAACATTTGTTACTCAGTAATTTTTTAACTGATTTTTGAACTGCATTTAAAAGACTTGCCCGTATTTCTGCGTGACCGCCCTACGGCCGGGCATAAGGGGTTTCTTCTATGTGATAGGCAGTTTAGTGGCTTCGCTGAGTAAAGTTTTTCCATTTTGTGATTTTATAAAAAAAATTATTTTGTTTGAATTTCGATGTAAAGGGCGTTTTTTATACAGGTATAAAACTCTAAGTTGGCAACAATTTTTTAACTGGCGGCAATTTTGTCAGCTGTGTAGTGATTTATGTTTAGTTTTTTGTCATTTCAACACGAATATACTGACGCCAGAACAACGCTTTCAAATTTATTTTGAAAATCCATGATGTACAGGAGCTGTGGTTTCAAAAAGACAGCGCAACATGTCACACAACTCGTGCCACAATTGATTTTTTGAAGGAAACGTTTGGTTATCGCATAGTTTCACGTCTTGGACCGGTGAATTGGCCTTCAAGATCGTGCGATTTAACGCCGCTGACGTATTTTCTGTGGGGATATGTGAAGTCACTAGTCTACGCCGATAAGCCCGAAATTATTGACCACTTGGAGGACAACATTCATTCGGACTACGTCCGAGTCAGCCGTGGCGGTCATATGCCAGAAGTCATATTTAAATTATAATGCTAGAAGATTATCTTTCGAATAAAGTAAATTTCATGTCAATTTAAAAAATTCATCTTTGTTTCATTCAATTTGAATGTTTTATACCTCTAAAAAAAAACACCCATTATTAATAATATATAAAAAGAAAATATATTTAAAAACCAGTTTATTTTCATTTAAATACCGTTTAAAAATTCAAAATTGGATAAACAGTTATTGAGTCACAATTGTTTAAATGCGCCAATCGCAAACAATACTCTTTTGCCGTTATCTCGAAAATTTGAGGGTATATTGAATGTTCTCAACCCGGTTTTGTAATACACTCAGCTAGAGTTAATTTTGTAGCACCGTGTTATTAGAGTTCGTCACAAAAATTTGATTTTGGGATATCATCAACATTTTTTGTACGGTTTTTGCATAAAAAAATGCCGTTATTATTTTTTAAATTTCAACTCCTTCCGATGCGGGCGGTGGCCGAAAACGCTATTTTAGGGCCCCTTTTACTACAGAGCAAAAAGGGGTTAATTTTAATTTTCTCGGTTTTTAAAGTGCACCGTTTAGTCAATAGAGTGGACGGAAAACTCTGTTTTTTCAGTTGACATATGGTGAACCGCTAAAAAGTTATTAAGTTATCAATTTTATAAAAAATAATAAAAATATTCTTTTTAGCACACACAATGAAAAAGTATTTTCAGCTAAGAAAAGTGCCACAAACATTTTCGCAGTCCGCCAAAAAGTTGTTAATCAATAAAATATTGCATTTTAGTAGACAACATTTTGAAAACTTAATAACATTTAACTTTTTCTCAGCTAAAAATGCTTTTTGATTGTGTTTAATAAAAAAAGTACTTCATAAGTTTTTTGAAAAAAAAAATGTGTTTTCCGACCACTCTATTTCCTAAATGGTGCACTTTAAAAACGGGGAAAAAATGTTTTCTCAAAATAATTTTTGGTGTAGAATCGGAAGATGAATTCAAATTTCATATAAGTATAGCTCTTACCACTCCGCACTGTGATACATTTTCAGAGAAGGCGGCCATAAATCATTTTTTTTAAACATGTTTTTGTAAAGTTATAATTTTTTTGTTCAGTTTAAAGTTTATTTTTTTTTTTATTTCCAGATGTATTAACTTCGGGTAATTTTGTCCGTTAAATTAACTGGTAGCAGACATAAACTTTTTTATTCTACATTACTCAGTAGTTTTTTTATAATTTTTAGATTGGGCATGTTTTTAACGAAAATTTTTACCTTTGTTGGAGTATAACTAATTTGCTTCAAAAGTTTTCAAAACAGATTTTATATTGCTAGAAAGCCATATTGCCAGAAAGTCCATATTATTTTTTTTTTTTATTTATTTATTTAAGTCTATGGAATTTAAATCCTTACAGACCATTTAGATAACAATAATAATTACAATAATAATAAGAATAAAATGTATAAAAACATAGGTATTGGGAAATAAAAAAAAAAAAAAAATTATAGAAAATACAACAAAAAACAAATAAAATTTAATTATTAAGATACAGGATTACATCTCTTTTTATAATATCTAAACTTTTATCAAAATCGATTACATTATAAAGATCATTAAATTCAATACAAATTCGACGAAAAGGATCCGAGTTGGCATAATTAGTACAAAAATATTTAACAATAAGAAATTGATAGTATCTTGATAAACGATTAGGAGTATTTATGTTAACTTTGCTCAAAAGAAATTCTGAATATAAATTGCCATTAATTAAATTGAATAAAAAATATACATTAAGAATATTCTTCGACTTTGAAGAGAAGGAAGCTTTATAAGTGCAAGACGACTACGATATGGTGGCAGTTGTACATTAGGATCCCATCCCAGTCCCCGAACCGACTCGATGGAGTTGGAATGTACCTTGTAATATGGATCCCATACTACTGAGCCATATTCTAAGATTGGCCTGACAAGTGTCGTAAAGAGCTGCTTCGTTGTGTAAGGGTCTGAAAATTCCTTTGACCAACGTTTGATGAACCCAAGCACACCTGTTGCCTTATTAATTGTTTTTGAAATATGGTTACGGAAGTCTAAACGTTTGGCCAATAAAATTCCCAGATCGTTGAACGTTTCCACCAGTTCCAGATGTTTATTATTTATCATATAAGAGCCATTTATGGGAAGTGATCTAGAAAAAATCATGTATTTGCACGTTTTTTCATTAAGGTCCATCAAATTAATTTTGCACCAGGTTGCCAAATTATTTATATCGATCTGTAGTAAGGATTGATCAACAGGATTTGCAAAGGAGTGTAATAACTTAACGTCATCTGCATACATCAGGGATTTGGAATATTGAATGGAGGATGGAAGATCATTAATAAAAAGTGTAAATAATAGTGGTCCTAAATGACTTCCTTGAGGAACACCGGATGTAACCGTTATAATATTAATATTAACACACTGTTTTCTGCCTTTCAGATAGGAACTAATCCACTTCAGAAGTGGCACACTGAATCCCATCTGGTCTAGCTTGAACAGTAGACGGTATGGTTCACTCTGTCGAAAGCTTTACTGAAATCGGTATAGACTGCATCTGTTTGTTTTTTGTTTATAAACCCATCGTTGACAAAAGTTGTAAGTTCGAGTAAATTGGTTACTGTTGAACAGGATTTACGAAAACCGTGTTGTTCTGGAGAAAGAATAGGGGATATTTGGTGAGACAATGTTTCAGTGATTAGTTTTTCAAATAATTTTGGAATAGAACTTAATTAGCAATCCCTCTATAATTTGAGATAACAGATTTACTTCCAGACTTGAATATTGGAGTTATGAAGGACTGTTTCCAAATATCGGGGACATATGCCAGCTTAAGAGATAAATTATAAAGAAAAGTTAAAGGAATACATAGCAGGATTGCACTTCGTCTTAAGACACAACTTGGAACTCCATCCGGTCCCGCAGCGTACCCCCATTTCAGTTTTGCCAAGTTGTCCAAAACTGTTTGTTCCTGTATAAACGGAATACTTATAAGCGATGATTCAGGAATAAAATATGGATATTGAGTTGTATTATCAAAGGAAGTAGAGGAATATGTTGAAGCAAAAAACTCGGCAAACATGTTGCTGATAGAAGTATCATCAGATGTTTCAATACTATTCAATTTCATTGTGGTGGGAAAATCCAGAATTAACAAAGGAATAAAATAATTTTGGGTCACTTTTTAGATTTGTTTTCATTTTTGTTAAGTAATTATTATAGGCAGAACGATTTGCCAAATTGTATCCGGATCTAGATATTGAGTAATTCATGTAATTAACAGATGAACCGTGTTCCTTATATTTTTTAAACATTTTATTTTTCTTGTTCTTAAGGCATGAAAGAAATTTTGAGTTCCATGGCGGTCCGGCGGTCTTAGGTGGATACGATTTAGGAACAGATTTGGAAAAACAGTCCAATAATAAAAAGTAAAATGATTTTAACATCTGATCCAAGCTGTCGTTATGTGGAGCAAATACTTCAGTCCAGTTGATTTTAGATAAAGCCGAAGTAAGTAATTCATAATTTGTTCGTTTGAAACAAAATATTTTCTGTTGTCTTTGACCTTTATTGGTAGCGGAATTGCAGTTTATATATTCGTATGTTATTTCCAGTGTTGGATGATACTTATCCTCAGGACTAGATAAAGGACAAGATTGATTTACGCAGAAGTCAGCAGGTTCATTAACAAAAACTAAATCCAACAGTTTACTGTAGGTATTAGCGATATTGTTAATTTGAAAAAGACAATTAGTAGACAATCCATTTATAAACTCAGCATTTGATTCCGGGGAAGTGTTGGAGACAAATAATTGGTATCGGGTTCTTCTTGCCAGGATGTTGATGGCATATTATAATCACCAATCAATATAAGTAAATCGGATGGTTTTAATTTTTTTAAAATGAAATCAGACGCTTTTTTATGTTCTTCATAGAAGTTAGTGGGAGATTTTGGAGGAATGTATGAACAGATTACATATAAAGATTTATTGTTCAACTTTACCAGGACACAAAGTATTTCAATTTCAAGGTTTTTATTGTTGTTGATATCACAAAGTGATATTTCTTCAGAAGGAAAATTATTCACAGCTGCAATCAAAACTCCACCACTCTTACTAGCTCCATTATTCCGATCACGTCTAAATATTTGGTACTGGGGACACAGAATTTCGGAGTTATGCACATCTTATGGAGCCAGGTCTCAGTAAAAACAATGATTTGTTTATTAAAACAAAACTATCAGCGTATAGGAATGGTAATTTTGTATTTAGTCCTCGAACATTTTGATACACAATGGAAATCGAATCAACAGGAAAGTTACTTAGTTTTTTGAAACAGGAATAAAACTTTTTGGTAAATAAGCAATATCTTTTCTGAGCTTTTCTTTGTAAGTATATTCACGAGTTATGGAGTTAGGAGGCCAAACACTTGGATTAAGGACAGTAGTGAATATTTCTTCCGGAACTAAAATTTTGAAAGATGCCTTACTTCGTTGTTCGGCGTAGTTGAATTTAAATACATTTAATTGATATTCCCGGCCTAGCTTAAAATTTATATAATTGGAAACATCTTCGACGGATGTATTGGATGATAAACGTGCCACAAATATGGTCTTTTTTGGATTTTTAATTTGAATAAGTGAAGCAGAAGGCAAATCTGTGTTTGAACTTCCAGATTTGTTTATTGCTGTATTCTCTTGATCGTTATTAAGCTCAATATGATTGGGATTGACAAAACTCTGATTTTGATTATTTAAACTTTGAGTATAATTTATTGAGTTTGGTTGGTTAATAGTTGGATCCGGATCAGGATTTATATTGTTGTTCATTGATATATCTATAGTTTCACGATTAATTGTGTTAGTAATAGTTGCCAGAAAGTCCATATTTTGCGCAAGTTTGTGTAATTTTTGTATGTGGACGCCCTTATGAATTTTATATAGGTATGTTTTGACAAAATTTTGGGGTTGAACAACTGTTATGGGTCGGTCATTGCTTTGACTCCTCTAGGAGCATCCTTGAACAGTTCGAGCGGTTGGAGAAAATTATATAACATTTTATTTTTGTATGGGATCCCCTTAGGGAGTGGAGATTGGGAGTGGGTATGTTCAGAAATATTAATAGGGGTCGTTATTACATTTTTACCCTCAAGGGACGCTGTTGTGGAACCCGAACCTTTTTTTTTGTGGAACCCGAACCTTTTAGGAGCGATTTGCAAACAACCCCACCTCCCATATTTTTTGTTTCATGCATTAGGGTTTCTCGCGTATCCAAATCTTGTTACTAGAATCTCCATGCAACACTATCACACACCTATTGCTGCCTAGCTCCAAATATTAATATAAAACCAATTTGAAACTTTACTTTTAAAAAATTTAAACTAATGTTTTTGTATAACAAAATGTTATTGATCAAATAAATGAATTTGTTTGCTATTTATCGGGACACTCTATTGTACACAAAAGAAAATCAATAAAAACAAAAATACTTGAAGTGTCAGAAAATGTTTAGAAATGCTGAAAAGTGGCTAGTATCAGTAAAAGCGGAAAATCAATGAGCTGATTATTAGAAAATAATTGGTAAATTTATCAAATATTTAGCTAAATCTCACACAGAAAAATAAAGTGCGAACCGAATTGAAAAGTGTCTTTTGGTATTGTAGCTACAATAAATTCAGTTAATACGACTATATTAAAATGTGATTTTTTTAAATTTTTGGTTGTCGCAACTCAAATTCTGTTGCATTAACAGAATTTTGTTGTGAAAACAAATATGCAATTGCACCAACCGATTTAATTAGTTCTAACCGAATTTTAGTTGGCAAACGGCTTAAAATTTAAAAATTTATTTTTTTGAGTGTATGAATGGAAAAATATAGAAAAACCATAGTGTTTTACATTGTCTACTTTTAAGATAAGTTACCAGCCCATTGTTGGCAAAAAGTTTAAGTATTGCACTAAAATTTAGCAAATGTATTATATAAGTTTAACCCTTAATATATAATTGTTTTACTACTAGATTTTTGCGATCGATATCTTAAATTAAGGATAAAGGCTTAAGCTTTTCAATAAAAAAAACTGCATTAAAATACCCCAACTCCTTAAAAAGTAATAGATTTTTGGCCGCCTTCTCTGAAAATGTACCACTGTGCTCCGTTGGAGGAGTTGAAATTTTAAAAAGATAATAACGCCATTTTTTATTAATGCCAACACATTTTAAAAAGTGGTGATATTCCAAAAACAAAAAACTTTATACTTTTCTGATGAACTCTAATAATTATATATATTATTAATAAATTCCACTATTTTAGGCTCAAGTTCAGCTTGGTGGAATGAAGTGACATGCACTGGTCTATTTTCATTGGGTTTGGGTTTATTCTTGCTTGTGTTAAATTGCTTGATAAGTCGCAAGGAGGAAGAAGACTTAGAAGATTATGTACAACGTCAACTGACCAGATCTCGATCTGGACATCGCTTGGAACGTGATGTCGAAACCGGAGTCTTAACAACACGACATGCACGTAAGGCTGTTGCTTTGCAAAAGAATGTACGTAACGGTTCAACTACCGATGTCGCTTTAGTAAATAGTTGTGCCACCGAACATGTGCCCAATGGATCCATAGTTGGACGTAATTATATCAAAGAATACAATTAATGCCACCTAAGAAAATAATCGTATATTCTAATCTATCCCTTGCAGGTTTAAATACTTCCGGTGATATTTTATTAGAGAAAATAGTCGAAGAAGACAATTCATATCTAAATAATGGTAGTGTTGGCGTTTCGCCAATCGAAATCGAAAACGACACTAAACAACTTTTAAGAAGCGAATCTATAAATGAAACAATCAATATTACGCGAATATAAAAATCAGTAATACTTGGACTCACCTTATTATAATATTAAATAATTAATGCAATTTATTACTAATAATTATAATTAATAATTTATCTCTCTTTTTTTATTATAATATAAAACTCAAAGAAGTAATCGTAGATAAAAAACCCCAAAGGTTAATAAATATATACAATGTATTTTTAGGATAAGTTATATTCATACCAGAATCATATTTTTAATCCATTAAATATTAAGATCCCGTGATTAAAACCAAACGACCATTACAAACAATTTTTTTTATTTTTTTAATACGATCTCCTTTACAACGATTAAAGAATAAACGGTTATTATAAAATCGTAATGAGTGAAAACATGTCAACTCAATCACCATTCGGATCGACCATCTTTCAATGAAATTCACCATAACTGTCATACTCGACAAGAAATCGACGAAACATAAATTTCAGATTCCGGCCTCTCGGTTTCCGAAATATGACGTCATGAAAATTGCAAAAACTATTAAAATTGACTTAAGTATCGTTAAAAGATTGACCATAACTTTAAAACTATGCAAGATACAAAATTTGTGTTGGCCTTGGTTTTTAGGTTAAAATATACTCTTCAAAACGATATCCATATTGATTTTTTTAGTGGCGTGGTTAAAGGTGATTTTTGGGGGAGTTATGGTTATGGTGAATCTCATTGAAATCGAAGTGGTCGATCCGAAATTGCCAATTGTTTTGATTAAGTTGACATGTTTTCACTTTAATACAAATATTTTATTACCTATCATAAACAAATATCGATAAAAAGCACTAATGCGTTAAACTAATATATTTTAAAGACCAATCAAAGCTAACATTTGTTTTTTTTTTTATTAAAAAATCATAACATCAAACTTGATTATGTTAAGGCATGTACGATAACTAACCCACAGTCTAGAACTTATACTACGTTTCCACTGAACGTGTTTGGACGTGTTTTAAAACAAAACATGTTTTGTACATGTTTTCACATACATTTTTTTCGCCAAAACACATGTTTTGCTCAAAACACTTAAGTGGAAACATAATATAAGATAAATATCTCAGAAATAAGTGAAATACGTCCCCAGAATAACGGTAGAATATTGCTTATTGCCAAACTTATGTTAAGGTAATGGGAACACGTACTTATGATAATTTATAATTTGGCTCTCCATATGGTCACACAAATGTTCAATGCGATTAATTTCGGGAGACTGGGGATGGGATTTTAGGTTGGCTTTTCACTTTATAGAGAGACATTTGCTGCAATTTATTTTTACATTTTTATTTCTAGTATAGACTGTGGGAACACTAGCTACCCGTACGCTTGTACTGAAATCCGATTAAAAAATATTAAAGGAATTCACAGTTTAAGTGCTAACGTGCAATTATTTGAAATTTATAACAATTTTTATTTTAGCTTAACCCATAGAGCAAGGGTGCCAAGACTTTTTTGTTGCGTGACAAAAATAAGTGTCGCGTGCAACCTTAATTTCAAATGTTTTATAGCCTATTTCTAGGGCAATATTTTAAAACTCGAAAAACTTTTCTTTTAAAAATGTTATCACCAGAGAAGAAGAAATTGTCGTTTTTTTTTTTTGATCTTTAATTTTTGAGCGCTTGTGTTAATTTTTATTAAGATTTTCTGTATTTAATAGAATTATATTTTTTAATTTAGTTGTTTTTTAAGTATTCATCAATTTTATTGAAGAATTTAACATTTTTTGTTCAATTTTCTGGTACTTATTTTCTTTCTTCGATTACACTGTTTTAATGCAGAATTTCTAATTCTAGATATCGAAAAAACATCATTACAAGGGAACTAGCGCGAAGCACAAACACGCCGATTTAAATTAATCTTATATACATATGTTATAAAGGACATGAATATAAGGTGGACCTGTTTATTTATCTGTGATCTCGAAGGTTTAAGGGTTGAAAAGTGGGGTCAAGTATGACGCCATTTTGAGTTTTTTTGATAGTTATGGCATTTCTTCTAAAGAAACCACCTGCAAATGTTGTATAACTGGAAAAGTAGTTCAAGAGGACACGTATTTTAGCTTTTTTCTATATTCGTTCTATTTCGGATTTCATCTGGGTTTCCCGAAAGTCAATTTTTGGTCCTTTTTCTAGATATGTTTGTACAAGCCATAGGTAATATGCATATCAAACTTCATATTTATCAGAGAACATTACATTTTGTTTTTTTTTACATTTTGAATTTTATTTTGTATGCTCCATACAAAAAGTGCCAAAAATAACGGGTTTTTTTTCCAAATATTTCTTATATGTAAAGGTAATCTTGTTTTTACTTCGTGTTGTGTAATTTTTAATAAGCTTTCCAACGATATAAAATTTTATATATAAGTTACTAAAATTGGTAGTAAATTTAAAAAAATGTGTTTTTTTTTTTGGTACTTCCCCATGCAAAATAATACTTTCTGCAATTTTGGCAATTTTGTTTAATAAAAAAATGGTTTCGCAATACAATAATATATTGATGTTCAATTTTATCAAAAACTAATGTAGTCATAAGTACACTATAAAGTATAGATGTAACCTACAGAAGTTGTATGATAAAAACACGTTTTTATTAAAAAAAATGTACGGAGAAATGTCTAAGTTTTGCGAATTTAAAAAATAATTATATGCATATTTGATAAAAGTACTCAAAAAATGAAAAATTCCGATATATTGTATATGTTTTACCAACATAGATGCTACAAAATGGCAAGCAAGAATGCCAAATTTACAGAACTTATTATTTTGCATGGGGAAGTACCGAAAAGAACATTTTCGCAAAATTTAACTGTAACTTATACATATATAAAATTATATATCGTTGGAGATCTTATTAAGAAATACACAACACGAAGAAAAATAAGAGTACCTTTACATACACTACTAGTCATTAGAATAAGGCCAGTGGTTTATAAATATATTTTTGATTTATTCACCTTTGTAGTGGTTTGTAATTTAACTTTTTTTGTGTTTTATTTAAGAGAACACTCTCCTAAAAATAAATAATACAAAAAGTAAGAATTTAAAAATAACGTATTTTGGTAAACAAGTTAAATTAAATGATTTTTCAAAAGCTTCATTAGAATAAGGAGACATAAGGAAATAACAAAAAATACAACAACAACATAATTTTTTGCTTCAAATTTTAAGTTTTTAAATGTTTAAGTAACTAGTGCAGCCTCCTTTGTTAGAAATTGCTTCAAAGATTCTGTTTGGAAGGGAATCGTACAATGACCTAAGGTAGTCCAATGAAATTTCGGACCATGCTTATTTAATCGCTTCAATTAAAGAATTTTTGTTCTCAAATTTTTTCTTCCGTTTTCGTAGACTTTTCGTGTCACCCAGCCCCACACATTTTCGACAATGTTTAGGTCTGGAGAATAAGGTGGCAATTGCATAATCCCAACATTTTGACTCTGAATCCAGTTTTTTACAACTCTAGCTGTTTGTATAGGTGCGTTGACATATTGGTAAGTCCAAGAAATGGGTCCAAACAGTTCACTAAAATGTGGAAATGCTGATTCCAGAATGCGTTTATAGGATTCAGCAGTCATTTTAGCACTTTCAAAAACGATTTCGGATGTTCCATAGTAGGATACAGCTCGCCACACCATGACTCCACCTTCCCGGGAATGGTGTATATTCAAAAATCTTGGTTATTTTCTCAAATCTTGAAAATAGTAATTGTAGCCGTCAGGACCATCCAAATTAAATTTTTTTCATTGGAAAATACGACGGTTCTCCATTCCTTAGTCCATGTTATCTTGTCGCGACCAAATTCTAACCTCTTTTCTTTTCGTAGTTTGTTTAATGATGTTTTTTTTGGAGTTTCTTTCTCTGAAGTTGAGGAGACGATTTGATAACATGTCTAACTTTGGATATACTTGCATTAACTCCGGTTTGAGACCGAATTTTGATCACTGAGGATGCTGAATTTGAGGCTTTTCTTATAATCATGCGTCTCTCCCGCTGTGTTGTGGCTCGATAAGTTCGCCCTTTCATATTTTTTCCATAGTTGTCCTTATTGTGAAGAAAATTATTCACAACGGTTTTGCTCCTACCAATTTTTATTGCTATTGCACGGCTGGAATAAACTGAATAAGCTGGAATAAACACAAAGATGAAGCTTCAATTTTAGCCCTTTCTGATATGGACAGTGATGTTTTTCTACCCATTGTAGTTTACAATTAATAAAAATATGTCAATTGAACAATTTTCTCGATATTTTCAGTTTTTTTTTAAGACCTGTTTACTCCACGCATGAAAACCCGTAACTGGACTTATTCTAATGATGCACTTTTAAAAGGGCATTATCAGCATTAATTTTAAAAAAATCAAATAAAATATAACGGTTCTTCTCAATAAACAATTTTCTTTTTGTTGCATTGTTGGAAGTTTTCTTTAAATTATTACAACAATAACTTCGTTAAAATAAATAAAGAGAACTGGAAATTAAGACAAATTTAGTCCCAGAAGGTTGGCCTTATTCTAATGAATAGCAGTGTATAAGAAATAAAATATTTGGAAAAACCGATATTTTTGTATGGGAGCTTGACTGAAATCTACGAAATAAAATTCAAAATGTATGTAAATTTAATGTACTCCAAAAATATAATTTTTGAAATGCATATTGCTTATGTTTTGTAAATACAGATTTTAAAAAAGGGCCATTAATACCATTTCGGGAAAAACCCAATTAAATCCGAAATAGGCCGACTATCGAAAAAAGTCAAAATACGCGTCGAATAAAATTTAATAATGATTAATATATGTGAATTTGGACATCCTACCGCTATACATCCCCATATAAAGTACCCAAAAGTTACTACATTTTTTGGAACAACAATAATAACACGGTGCTACAATGAAAAAAAACTTGGAAAACGACCTAGCGTGGGTTATAGGTCTTGTTGAGTACATTACAAATTGTGTCAAAAAATCTCAGAAACACCCTCAAATTCAGAAGTTATTCTAAAAAACCGTTTCAAGTGATGTTCGTCAACTTATCGACCTGTTACTCAGTCAGTTTTTGTCCGATTTACATTTTTTTAACGGGTTTGGAAAGAAAACTGATTAGGCTTTAAAATGACGTGCATTTCTTATACATTTGTAAGTTATAAGTATTGTTTTTGTTAAGAATATCTACAAAAAAAAACGAAAATTATAAACTTTTTTGATTTTAGTAGCTTTTCATTGCTTATTTTAATATGAAAGCTTATAAAAATTTATACCAATGTATAAAGAAAATTTAGTTCTTAACAAAACATGGTTTTAATTTTTCAAATCGGATGAAAATTGTAAAAGTTATTCAACTTTTCATTAACACCTGTTTTTAGCATTTTCTCCCCCAGCGCAAACCATATGAATAAAAAAAAAAAAAATTAAACAAGCGTTTTTGTAAGTCAAGTGGTTTACCAGAAGAAAAGTCTGCAATCTTAACATTTTACTTTAGAAAAAGTTTAGTAACTTTTGCAAATAGAAACCGATTTTAACAAATAATATCTCGTTTTTTTCTATATAAAATTGTCTTTAAAATACAGTGCAAAAAAAGATAGGTTTTCATAAAAAAAAAATTAAAATAACTCTTGTTGAATTTGAAAAATTTGGAAAAAAAAAATAAAAAAAAGAGAAACTTTTGCTAAACACTTACCTAATGTCTTGGAATATATATTTAATGAATACATTTCATGAAAGCCTAATTCTTTGTCTTTCCAAAACTGTTTAAAATTTTGAAATCGGTCAAAAAATGTGTGAGTTAGAGGTACTAAAGTGCTACGACCTACCCTAAAACAGTTTTTTGAAAATAACTCAAAATTTTGAGGGTGTTTCAAAATTTTTGAAAACGGTTTTTGTATGTCCTCACCTAGGCCTACAACCCCCACTAGGTCGGTTTTCAAGTTCTGACAAAAAGTTTTTTTTTTGTAGCAGTGTGTAATCAATGCTGCTCTGAAATACTTATCCAGTGATACCACATTTGCATATGGTTTCTTTGGAAGAAATTCCATAACTATCAAAAAAACTCAAAATGGGGTCATATTTGAACCCACTTTTCAACCCTTAAAACTTTGAGATGTCACATAAAAAACAGGTCAACCTTAGATTTATGTCCTTTATAATATTATAAGACTCATTCAATCGGCGTGTACCCTATGGGGTAGTTCCCCTTGTTAGATCAAAGGCAAACTTTAATGAAAAAAACATTTTACCCTTTATCAAAAAACCGCAAAATGGTTTCATAAAACCTTGAGATGGCACATAAAAACACAGGTCAACCTTAGATTTATATAATTTATAACATATAAAGATTCATTCAAATTGGCGTGTTCACTTCGGGGTAGTTCCCTTGTTAGATTAAAAGAAAACTTAGATGAAAAATATATTTTGCCCTTTATTAGTAACAGTAAAGTAAAGAAACCAAAACTTGACATTAATAAGTCAGGCCTAAAAATCGTTTCGACTGGTGTTATGAAATTTTGAATTAGAATTATACAGATATAGAATTCTGACTTCATCGGATTTCATTAATCCACTTTAGCTTGGAATCAGGGTTGCCAGTTTTAAAAAAAAAAAAAAAAAAAAAAAAGTTGAATTGTCATCCCCAAAAACCCCCAAATTATTTTTTTCATCCCCAAAAAATTCCCAAATTAATTTTTGCTTTATATATTTAGTTTTTGAACATATTCTGGATATACAAACATTGAATTCATTTAAATAATAAAATAAAAAAGTAATTGTAATTTTGTGTTTCAAATGTCGATGTCTTTTAGTGCCACATAAACTTCAGAATCAAAATCTTCTAATTCATTTCCTTCTTCAATTTTTCTGTACATATTTTTTGTATTAAAAAGTTTCACCATTTCAGGAGATGGATCTAACGATTCACAGCAATTATAATTGTTTTTGAAGTGTGTATTTAATCTTAAAAGAGGTTCTAATAATTCATATTGAATTTTATTTCGAATTTTAGTTTTTGTGGTGTTCATGACGGAAATAACACGTTCTACGCAAGCATTACTTGTTGGTACACAAAGCATATTTAATACCAGCTCAGCAAGTTCTTTAAACTGTTTTGAACCAGCTGCATCTTCATACAAATAAACTTTAATCCAAAATATGCTTATATTATTTGTGATGTCATCACCAAAGAAATCTTTCCATTTTACAAATGACATTTTTCGCCACTGTGATTCATATTCGTCTGTTGAGACATTGGCCTCTACTACAGGCTGTAAAATTTTCATAATGGAACTAAAGCTTGGTTGACCAATTGAGTTACAACATACATTTGGGGAAAATTGTTTATATATTTTGAAAAAATTCAAGTTTGGCGGAAAACGTTTTAGCATTTGCAACAGCAAACTTTTTAGATATAAGAAACATGTGTTTTTAATTTTTAACGACGAAGACTGAGGCTGAGCTTTTACTTCCTCTTCGAAATCGTATCCCAAATCCATTGCTTCTAACGGTAGATATGCCGAATCCTTTTCCATAATTTCAAGTATTTTCAATACTTCTTCTTCATCTCTTAACCCAGCAATTATTGATGGTTTTAAAATTCTTGCAGCTAGGGAAAGAAGACTTCTACGTAATTTCTTATAAACGCTTCCAGCATCCATTTTGTCATTTTGAAAATCTAAGTTCAGCCTATTTATTTCACCTAAAATAGGTTTCATAAATACTAAGTATAGCCTTATCTCTTCATTGCACATTAGGTCGTAAATAATTTGTGCTGTTTTCTCGGCCTCTGCTGTAGCAATAATGGAAAAGTGGTATTTTAGTTCTACCCATTGTTCTAGAAATGAAATAAAATCCCCATCGAATCCCCAGATCCCAAACCAAAAATTGTATCCCCAATTTGAAAAAAAAATCCCCAATTTGGGGATAAATCCCCTAAACTGACAAGTCTGCTTGGAATTGACCCACAATTTTGATGAAAATGCAAAAAACGTGTTTTGTTTTATTAATTTTAAAGATTTTTTAAAATGCCTAATTTATAGATGTCGATTGCTATTTTTATAATATTATAGTTGCAATGAAAAAAAAAAAAAAAAATATAAATATATGAAAATGAATTTATTCAAGTTCAAGGTCATACTCTATATTTCTTTATTAGGATATTGTCCTAACAAATAATCTATAGAGTTTTTTGTTTTCAATTTATTAATTGACTACCTTCAAGAATTTGTTGATGGTTCCATTTCGGGGATTTTCTAAGTCCCCATCATCAGAACAAGTTTAGAAAGCAGTGGCTACCTCATTCACAAACTCAAACACTTATATATCCCATTTGTTAAAACAAATGAGAATTAAGTTGAGAATGAAAATAAAATTTCCACAAACAATTAAAAAGTTGAAAACATTTGATTTTGTATACACACTGTCTTTGACAGAGATAATATATACATTTTTCGTTTATATTCCACCTTTGTTACTTTTATTTTAAAATAAAATACAATGATTGCGAGGGGATATAAACTAAGACTTTACTTTGTCTTTTTCAAAAGTCTGTCAAAGACAGTGTGTATACAAAATCAAATGTTTTCAACTTTTTAATTGTTTGTGGAAATTTTATTTTCATTCTCAACTTAATTCTCATTTGTTTTAACAAATGGGATATATAAGTGTTTGAGTTTGTGAATGAGGTAGCCACTGCTTTCTAAACTTGTTCTGATGATGGGGACTTAGAAAATCCCCGAAATGGAACCATCAACAAATTCTTGAAGGTAGTCAATTAATAAATTGAAAACAAAAAACTCTATAGATTATTTGTTAGGACAATATCCTAATAAAGAAATATAGAGTATGGCCTTGAACTTGAATAAATTCATTTTCATAACGGAATTATAGGTCAAAAAAACATAATTTTTATTTTTTAAATAATAATTATAACAGACTTTTTAAATATAAATATAAAAAATTATTTCACTTATAACGAGCTTTCAACCTCCGTATATTTACAAAAATAAAGCAAATTAGTTATTTTAGCTAGGCTGATACATGTCTTTCGATCTGGCAAAATATCTCATCAGAACCCAAAGTTTGAGAAAAGCTAGAGCCTCCAGAATAGGCAAAGCTTTAACAAAAAACATATTAATTATCAATTTTACTCCATTCTTGTCTTTTTAATATCGAAACAAATGGCTAGTGTCATGACGTTACTAAACTTTGAGGACCAAAATTGTTCTATTTATATAAAAAAAATTTTAGTTTACTCTGCCTCAAGTAATATTTTTTACAGTTTTTTTGTTTTTATATACATCGAGATTATTTTTAATGTTATTTCCACTTATACCGAGCTTCCAACCTCAGTATCTTTACAAAAATAAAGCAAATTAATTAAATTAAAAAAGATAATTCGTGTTTGTGTGTGGAGCGACTCTTTTCTGGAACATTTTATAAAAATTGATTATTATGCCAAAAACTGAACAAAATGTTAATGTTTTCATCAATGTTTGCATAATTTTGGAAAAATATCACTTAAATTTGATACGGATGTAATTATCTTTACTTTTATTTAAAAAATATTTAACCGTTATTGGCCTGGGGACGAAACGATTCATAAAACGTAATTTTTATTGTGACTACAAGAGTGTAAATCTTTTAAATTGATAAAAAAAAATTCACTTGATAAAATTTGATTTATTAAGTGCTGGATTTATTTTTCCAAAAGAGACCCACAAGGAAATTTACAGAATAACTTCTTTCAAATTTAAATTCAATTTTGTATACACACTGTCTTTGACAGAGATAATATATACATTTTTCGTTTATATTCCACCTTTGTTACTTTTATTTTAAAATAAAATACAATGATTGCGAGGGGATATAAACTAAGACTTTACTTTGTCTTTTTCAAAAGTCTGTCAAAGACAGTGTGTATACAAAATCAAATGTTTTCAACTTTTTAATTGTTTGTGGAAATTTTATTTTCATTCTCAACTTAATTCTCATTTGTTTTAACAAATGGGATATATAAGTGTTTGAGTTTGTGAATGAGGTAGCCACTGCTTTCTAAACTTGTTCTGATGATGGGGACTTAGAAAATCCCCGAAATGGAACCATCAACAAATTCTTGAAGGTAGTCAATTAATAAATTGAAAACAAAAAACTCTATAGATTATTTGTTAGGACAATATCCTAATAAAGAAATATAGAGTATGGCCTTGAACTTGAATAAATTCATTTTCATAACGGAATTATAGGTCAAAAAAACATAATTTTTATTTTTTAAATAATAATTATAACAGACTTTTTAAATATAAATATAAAAAATTATTTCACTTATAACGAGCTTTCAACCTCCGTATATTTACAAAAATAAAGCAAATTAGTTATTTTAGCTAGGCTGATACATGTCTTTCGATCTGGCAAAATATCTCATCAGAACCCAAAGTTTGAGAAAAGCTAGAGCCTCCAGAATAGGCAAAGCTTTAACAAAAAACATATTAATTATCAATTTTACTCCATTCTTGTCTTTTTAATATCGAAACAAATGGCTAGTGTCATGACGTTACTAAACTTTGAGGACCAAAATTGTTCTATTTATATAAAAAAAATTTTAGTTTACTCTGCCTCAAGTAATATTTTTTACAGTTTTTTTGTTTTTATATACATCGAGATTATTTTTAATGTTATTTCCACTTATACCGAGCTTCCAACCTCAGTATCTTTACAAAAATAAAGCAAATTAATTAAATTAAAAAAGATAATTCGTGTTTGTGTGTGGAGCGACTCTTTTTCTGGAACATTTTATAAAAATTGATTATTATGCCAAAAACTGAACAAAATGTTAATGTTTTCATCAATGTTTGCATAATTTTGGAAAAATATCACTTAAATTTGATACGGATGTAATTATCTTTACTTTTATTTAAAAAATATTTAACCGTTATTGGCCTGGGGACGAAACGATTCATAAAACGTAATTTTTATTGTGACTACAAGAGTGTAAATCTTTTAAATTGATAAAAAAAAATTCACTTGATAAAATTTGATTTATTAAGTGCTGGATTTATTTTTCCAAAAGAGACCCACAAGGAAATTTACAGAATAACTTCTTTCAAATTTAAATTCAATTTGAATATGTGATAAAGGGTACAAAGCTAACGAACTAGTGCAACTTTTTATCGTACCAATATTACTTTTAAGGTTTAAAAAGTTGGGGTCAAAAATGGCCCCAGTTTCCTTTCGTTTTTTCACATTTATTTCATGGAAAGTATACAATATTTTGTATAAAATTTAAAGGATTTTAAAAATCTAATAACGATTTACCAAACATTTTTTAAAGGGTATATGTTTATTTATATTTCATGGGGCCATTTTGTACCCCACTTTTTTAACTCTTAAAAGTAAGATTGGCATGCTTAAGAATTGCGCTTGTTCGATAGTTTAGAAACATTTATCACATAATCAAATTTGATAAAATTATTCTGTAAATTTCCGAGTGGGTAATTTTTTGGTCAAATGTGGAAACATCAACCTATGTGGATAAAATTACATTTTTATCAAGTTGATTTTTTTTTTTTGAGCAATTTAAAAGCTTTGCAATCTTATAGTCATAATTAAAATTACGTTTTATGTGTCTTTAGTCCCAAGGCCACCAAGGGTTAAGCATTTTTTTAATAAAAGTAAAGATAACTATAGTCTAGACAAATTAGGGTGATATTTTTCGGAAAATTATGCTAAATTTGATACATGAATCCGCTAGGAAATTTCCTGGACAATATTATGGTAATAAAGTTTTGAAAAAATTCCTCCTTCTTTAATTAATACGATGAAGATTTTCGTAGCAATAAACGAACTAAATTTTGGTTGACAGTTGTAGTTCAATTATCTAAGAATTTAGCTAAATCAACACCATTTTTAAGCAAAATCAACAGAAAATGTCTGCTAAAAAGTTCTTTCTGGATCTGAGGCAAGTTTATTACCGGGAATATAAGTGCTTAATAATAGTATACGAGATTATATTTTATGATTATGTAAAAAATTATGAGAAAATAACGCCATATACAAGTGAGACTGATATCGGAGACAAAAAACATGTTTTTGAAAACAAATGTGGTTTAAATTACTGCAAATTTGTAAATTTGAGAATCACGAATTATTAAAATTTAGTTTGAAAAATTAGTTCAAATACAGATGAAGCTTGTTCTTGTGGTTAATCTTAGTTTACAAAGAACTTTAGCTAAATAACTGATTTAAACGTAAGCAACAGAAAAAATTTGTTAAACTGAATTAGAACCCGTTTAACTAATTTTTTCTTGAGTATAGCTAATATATATACTTTGATTTATTTTGTAAATATACGGAGGTTGGTAGCTCGTTATAAATAAAAAAAAAAAGACCTTTTGTTTTAAAATCCAATTAAATAAATAGTCAAGCTTAGATTTTAATAAAATATTTTATTTTTATTTTCAATATATTTCTCCATCCATCGGATGGCATCTTCAGGAAACTTAAATTAGAATATACAAAAATATATAATACACAAATTAATATCATGTCGACCAGTGTAACACAAAATCAACAAATAAGTAACAAGCATAAAATGTAAACAAAAAACGTTTCACTTACACTGAGTTACAATATTCAAAACAATCAAACAACCACGCGGTTAAGTATTTTCTATTGCACTAATTATTTTTAAGCTTTGTCTTGTTTATTATATGCCTATACCAGTGATGCAAAACGTGGCACAATAGGGCCATTTGTGGCACTTTTGACTGCTTGATGGCCCTGTGGTACTTTCTTATCTATTTTGGCCCTTTCAGCTCAAAATTGAACTAACTACTTTAAACCGTTTAGTTCAGACTTTTATGAAATTTGCCTGATTTTTTTTATTCGATGAGAGCATATGCTAGTTCCTTAGAGAATGAAAAACGGGGAATTGTTTAATTTTTTATAAAAATCGAATTCAAAATCATATATTTTCGTACCAGGAGGTCAGGTTTTACAATTTTTGAATGCAGGTCGATAACATTTTTAAATCTTTTTGTTTGACTTGCATTTTTAAAAAAGCATTAAATGGACGAACTCTAATTAACAAATTAATATTATTTTTATTTTAGTAAAAATCTAATAATCAAATTTTTTAAAAATATGGCCCTACGATGATGATAAATGGTATTTTCAAATAATACCAACCAGCATAAAAAATAGTACTTTTTCGACCCTCATAGTACTAAATAAAAGTTTTTATAATAAATTAACGTTTTTAAAATTTATTTGTATATAAAAACAAAATTTAGTTGATTTTAGTTACAGAATTTATAAAAATTATCAGACTATTTCTTAAATTCACCTTTTTTGCAAGGAAATCTATTTCATTACTCATTCAATTTTAGAATCACAATGCAAATTTGAAGATGTTGCCAATGGCCTTTTTTCAATTGTACTTTTTTAAGATATTTATTTTTTACTTTTCGAACACTTTTTTTTTACTCGAACTCAAATAAAATCATCTTTAATCAATTCCATTTACAACGATTGAATCCAAATAAATACATTTGATAAATGTTAATTTATGAATGGGTAATTGAATTAAATTTTAAATCTTGAAGTTTCTCTGAAGTTTCTAAAAATAGAACTGTTGTGTTGTTGCAGTTGTACTTCTGAGATTATGTATGCAAGAACAAAAACACCGTGTATTGAATAAAACTAGTTTTAATCACAACAAAACTTGACCTGACAATAGATCAGTGCGCTAAAGCGCTCTGTCTAACGTGTAGTGCGAGTGCATGTGGCATTAGAAATCAGTTTATCTATACCACGGTCCGTGATTGCACAGAAAATTTCATATACAGGCAATCGAACAAATAAAAACATTACAAATATTACATTATTCAAAAAACACGGTCACTGACGAAGGTTCAATACCAGAAACTGCGCAGTCTGATTCAGGAAAATTTAAAAATTTACAATAAATGCAAAACCGCCAAACTTTAAAGACATTTTTCACGAAATCTGTACAATTGATCAAAAAATTAAGTACATCATTAAAATCAGCATGTCCGAAATATATATAATTGATGGTCAGATCTTTATTAATTTGTTTCTATGTCATGCCATGTAATTGTATATTAGGATTGTTTTTTAGTTCCGGTTTCCACTTTTAATTGCCAGTGCAGTATTTTTGCTTTAGTAATCGATCACAGGTAATTCCTAATGAAATTACGTCCTATCAAATAAATTTTAATGGTTTTGACAGAATTCCAACCAATCTTTTTTCTGGGAGTAATACAAAAAATACTGTTTAAAATTTAAATAAATTCCAAATGTAATTAAAAAAATACCCAATGTAATTCATAAAATATCAAATGTTATTAGAAGTATATCAAATGAGATTCAAAAAGCACACGTCATTCAAAGAATACCAAATGTAATTCAGAAAATAACAAATGTAATTAAAAAATACAAATTCAAATTAAAAAAACAGGAAATGTAATTGATAAAATCACTACCAAAGTGTAATTCAAAATTAAAAATGGAATTTTGTAATTTTTGAATAATATTCGGTATTTTTTGAATTACATTTGGCATTTTTTAAATTTCAATAGTTATTTTGTTAATTACATTTGGTATTTTCTGAAAAACATATGCGATTTTATCAAACACAAATGTGATTTTTTGAATAACATATGTTATTTTCTGAATACCATATGTTATTTTTTTTAATAACAATTGCAATTTTAAAATAACAATTGGTATTTTTTTTAAATTGATGTGTGGTTTTCTGAATAGCATGTGAAAATTGTATAGTAAAAATGTATCCAGTAAAATCTTGTAAGTTCTCTGATATCACACTAAAAGTCTCTACACTTAGGGTAAAAAGATTCATTATGTTGATGAAATAATTTCATTGGACAAAAATCTATGAAGAATTGTCATTTTTTGAAGTTCACCCACAAAATTGTGATCATTTTCAAAACCATTGGCAATATTTTAAAGTTTTTACTACCACGTAAGAGTAACAATAACATCAGTCGATACCTAACCCATCTCGATTAATTTGCTACAGTTTTTGCTGCATTTTTTTTTAATAGTTTTTCAGTGAATAACTTTTAAAAATGCAGCAAAAACTGCATCAAATTTATCAAAAGAGGTGTGGTATTTACCTGCATAAATGTCTTGTGAAACATTCGCAAAACATTTTTTTACAACAACAACATTCTTTTTGCTCCGACAAAAAAAAATCAGTTACATTTTGAAACCATCGAAAAAATTATAGTTACCAAAGAGTTTATCATTAACCGACAATTTTTAACATTTTCTTAAAATGACGTTATAAATATGAAACACCAGACAACTAGATAATTAAAAAAAAAACACAACAACATACAACAACTAAAAAAAAAGTTAAGACAGAGAGGATAAATCTTCCGAAGGAACCTAAGCGATCGGTTCAGTTGTTTAAGAAATAATTCGAAAACTAAATGACGTTACAGATATGAAACACAGTTTGATATACATTAAAATGTTCATTATTATTTGGAATGTAAAACAAAATAGTAGTTCGGATTTCCAAAAAATGTTATGAACTTATATCAAATTGTATCAAATTACATATAACTTGATCGAATTAGATGGATGCATTTTTCGAATCAAATTATATCAAATGAGATATCCATGGTATCTTATGATTTGCGGTTATGTATGCCATTTTTCGGATCAGCTGAGATATGTTGTGATATGAAATTATATATATGATTAGATATACCTATATCGGAACTTTTTTCATCGGGAAATTACTTCTGTTAATTAAACACCATTAAAGAAAATCGTTTGATTTTGATAAAAAAAAACATCTATAGAAAATAATACAAAATGTCCTATGTATCACCTTTTTTGAAACCATTTCTTTTAAAAAAATCATATACAAAGGACTTTTCCTAAAAACTTTTTTTTTTAATTTTGACAAGAAGGCACTTTTTAATTAAACTTTTTTAGATTGAAGAGAACTGGTAGAGTTAGAGCAAAAGACACCTAAAAATATATATGTAGCTCTATTGTGAATGATTTGAGCTGTATAAAGGTGTTTTGCTCTATCTTTAGTAGTTTACATCTCTCGTGTAGATGTGGGCTTTAGAGTTAAGAAATTTCATATTTTTTGTTTATAATTCTGTTGAAAAACTTATAACTCTTTGCAGGAAATAGTTTGGACCTAATTTAAGCCATTTTATATTTTTTGGATTAAACAACACTGGTTTAAAATTATTAAATTTATTTCTTAATTACAGAGATCATCATCTAATATAAAAATAAATAAAAATATTTTGAATATCTATGTATTTCGTGTTAAAATCGAAATTAATCAGCCTGCCTTCAAGATATATGTATCCCTTAAGTTTATATTTTCATGCGTATAAATACAGATGCACATTTATAAAAATCTATGTACTATTTACATACATATAAATTATCCTAAGTAATAAAAAATTAAAATAAATCAATAAAAAGTAAGACTTTCCCTTGAATTGAAAAAAAAAATCAAACTTATTTTATGTATATGTACAAAATACTATGTATTTAACACCCTTTTTGTATTAAAAATAATTTATTTCTATACCAAAAATTAAGATAATAAATTTTTTTTATTTAAATGTACTATGTAAAGCCACATTCACACTGGATTGCAAAACATGTGTTTTGCCAAAACACGTATTTATGCTCTTTATTCTATTCAAGCAGTTTTATTCTTTATTCTTTACCTCTTGTTTTGGCAAAACACTCGTTTTTCTATCTAGTCTGAATGTCGTATAACCCGCAAATACTCGAATATGCTTGTTGAATTTTATTTTAACAAACCGTTTTTTATGACATTTAATATTAATAAGATTATTTCCTAAGTTGCACAGTAAAAATGTATTTTAAATGTAAATAATGTATTCATTATGAAAGTTTTGTCAATATTAAAGTTCATTTTTTCTCAACTACAAAAATTTTACAAACTTTGTTTCATTTATTATTACAATAGAACTCAGTACCAGTGTAAAAAAGGTAATGATATATCTTTATTTTTTGGACAACCAGTATTAGCACCAGCTTAATCACTGAATTACTTTGAAACATATAATAATGAGATAGTAATAACTTATTTTTATCATTATTTAAAATATAAAGTAAAAACATATTTTCAGACTAATTGTTTTTGCAACTATGGTAAGGATATCTCAAGTGACCGAACCGATCTTGGGATCGGAATGAAAATTGCACCAAGTTGAGTCCTATTGGGTAGTAGTAATGACACAAAATTTCAGCGGCATCGGTCAAGGACGCTCCGAGTTGTAGGGTGATGAATTTTGAGATTTGCCTATTGCAGACTTTGATGACGTCAATTACATTTCATAATCATTCACTTTTGAAATTTTTCTATATCATTTATAATTTAGACCAGTGTTGCCAGAAGTAGGGGAAAATCCCTACATGTAGGGTTTTTGCCTTCAAAATAACGGCGCACACAGGGACAAATCGAAAATTTAGCGCGACAAAATTATTTACTTCATATGGATTCAATAAATTTTAATAAAACTAGGTACCTTAAGGTTTTTAGGGTCGGTGATTACGAATCTGATGTCAGTTTTTAAAAATTCAAAAAGGGGGATCCAATATGGCGGACAATTTTTAAAAAATTGATCGAATTCGCTTAAAACTTATTACACGGAATTTTTTGGAGTCGGTGATTACGAATCTGATGTTAGTTTTCAAAAATTCAAAATGGCGGACAACTTTTAAAAAATTGATCGAATTCGCTTAAAACTTATTACACTCGATTTTTGATGAAAAAATGCTCTATTTATTGAAATTGGAAAAGATTGGACCTCCATTTGACTTTTTTACACTTATTAGTAGTTGTTTTTTTTTAACTTATAAGGAAAAGTCGTGGAACTGTTTGGAACTTTTTTTATAGCTCTATCTAAAGTAAATTTTTCAATATATTTCATAATTAAAACTTTATACTATATCTACACTACATATAATTGTTATTTTAATAATAACTGCAAATTAAATCAGATACCTGATGCTTAAAAATATATTTAAAAAACTTTAAACTGTAAATTTACAAAAAATTGTCGAGTGTAGCAACAATAAACGCTATAGATGTTGCTGACAGGTATAAGTGCGTGTAACAGATAATAATACTTTGCACGCACGTACAGACTAATGTGATGCGTTAAAAAAATAAAAAATAAAATGATTATATTTTCAGAGACAATATTTCAGTAGAAAAAATTAGTTTCTTATAATTGACATTTTAATAGATGATTCTTTGGTTGTTTTTTAACAAACATACTCTTTGGAAGTTATTTAGGAAGTTATCCTTTGGAAAAACTAATGTTAAACTAACGTTAAATTTCACCGACAAAAAGCAATACAGGTTTTGATGGGTTATGTAATAGAAACCGCTAGTATAAATTAAATGTTTTTGATAGCTGGTGTTATTTTTGTTTTGGCCTATATTGACAATTTTAAAACTATTCTAAAAAACATTTTGGAAAATTTATAAAATATCTATTTTCAAATAATTTTCGAACAAATTTAGCATTTGGATATTAATTTTTGAAAATAATTGAAATTGTCGTCGAAAGTATGAAAATTTCAAAGCATATTTAGTTTATAAAAATGTAAAAAATTTCGTAGCGATTTTTGTAGGGGAAAAAATTCGATAATGTAGGGAGAAAAGGGATTTTTATTGCTTAGTGTAGGTATTTTTTAAAAAACCCACTGTCAACACTGATTTAGATCTAAAAAAGATAGTTCAAAAGTCTATTATAATGAATTTACATTTCCACAAAATCTATTTTAAAACCGAGTTATGTATATCCAGTTACAAATCACCCTCGTTTACGTTATAAAATTTGGCAGGAAAACTGGCTTTTGGCTTGACAACAACAACATGTTGTAAACAAAAGAAAATAAATAAAATAACCTCAAATTGAAAATTTTTATAAAAATTATTAATTTACTGGCGGAAGACAAAATTTGCAGCGATTATGAAAGAAGCAATGTTAATTTTTCTGAAAAAGTGTTTTTATTGGGGATGACTTTTGGAAGCACGACCTTTCTTTTTGTTCTTCTGGTCACCATATCAATGTTGTTTGCACAAAGTGTGTTCGTCGGAAACAAAAATAAATTGAATTTTTCTTTCAATAAAAATGCCATTTTTCGACTTTAGTTTATCTAAATAAAATAATTTTTTTTTTATTTGTTTACATTTTTTTCCACAAAGTGATGCCACATTTTGTAAATTTTTCTCCCAAAACAGGGGAAAGCACATTGTTGTATCGCTACAACCTTATTTTGAACGTAATTTTAAAACAGATTGTTTGACAATTGTATATAAATAAATCGAATATGATACAATTAGATCTAATGTGATATAATTTAATTGGACCATTTTTCTGATGAAATTTTATATAATCAAGTCTGCGGCCATATTAAATTAGATAAAACTATATAATGCTTCATATCAGTTTTTTTTTAAATCGGGATATTACTTTTTTGGGGTTTCCAAAAAAGTTAACGCATAAATCTTTTTTAAGTTTACAAAATTTCCCAAAAGTATAAATTTTTATGTAATAATCAAACGATAAATATTATCAAGCTGATTATTGGAAAAATAAAAAATTCGATAATACTTATAGTTTGCTACAGATATATTTTTTCAGTTTTTGTACAAAATTGTGCTCAAAAGTTTGGTAATGATGAGCACATTTTTGGAAATATATTTATAAAAATGACATAGAGTTATTTTGGTCCACTACATATTTTAATTTAAAACAAGTAATAATTAAAATTACTTGTTTGCTGTGGTAGAACAAAATTAATCTATGGAACATTAAGTTTTATATTATAGAAGATCTTCATTTTTGGTATGGAACGATATATACGTATAACTACGAATGGGTCAATATATCGTTTTAACTGAAATCAAATAATTTTTTTTTTGAATATTACTATGTGTTATTATTAGGGCTCGGAAGTTTAAGTAAATACACTGAACCAAAAGCAGCAGTGAAATCAACTGAATCTCATGTTAAATTGATGACTAGGTAATCACTATACAACCAACAAAATCTGTCCGTCATTTTAACAAATTGTTTAGTAAATGTATTTTTTGACGTTTAACTATTTGTTGATTGTTATTTTGACGAAATATCGCCCAATGTATTAACAGAAATTAGTTATTTTAACAAATTTATTTAATCATTGTTAATGCGCTTTATTTAATTTATTCGTATTTTGTCGGCTTATTATAAATGTTTAAGTTTATATTTCTTTATCTTTTATATTTGAAAAATTTAAATTTTTAATAATATACATACGTCTTCAGATAATATATTAAAAAAATAAGAATTTGATAAAAATATAAAAACTAAAAAAATTAAAAATTATAACGTAGTACGTACCTAAACTTTAATTTTTAAAGCACATGAAACATTACATTTACAAAACACAATAATTTATTTAATATTTAAATTAATAATTAATTACATTTTTTTATATTTATATAAATATTACAGATGATCACTCATATAAAAAAATAAGGTAATGACAGTTTTATAAGTTTACAATTTACATAAATAAAACAGTATGAAATTAAATACATAAATTTATTTAAAAATAATTAATAAAAACACACTTAACTATAAACTATAATTCAATGAGTTTAATTAATAATTCACAATTCTTTTGTAAAAACCCATTTAACATAATTTTATTAACTTTTACAAATAGCTCTCTCACGAGTAATGACTCCACGAAACTAAAATCACGCCAAATTATTTTCTGTTGCTGTTTTACAAAAATTCACAATTGTTGTTTAACAACAAAATTTGTCAAAAGTTAACACAAATTTTATGTTGTCTTCACTTACGACTTTTGGTTCAGTGTACTAGGGTATTCAATCGGTTAACCGTTACTCGATTCATCGATGAATTTAAAAAAAAAACTACATTCATTATTCAAACTACATACATATTTTCGTTTTTTTTTTTTTAGTTTTCTACTTTCAAATTCCATACAAATTTCAAATCGAAAACGTATTTTGGGGTTTAACGTAGTATAAAATATAGAGCAATGTGTCAGTTACCGTGTTAATTTACATATTATATACTTTTTTACGTGGCACTACGATATAGGCAGTACTATACTGATAAAAACTATTTTTCATTGGTAATTTTGGAGCAAAACCGTTCGGCACCGAGACCAATGCCTCAAATATCACATTGTTAGCAATTTATAAAGATATTTTTAAAATGTTCTTGAACAATTACAGACATTATTATACTCAAATGAAGGGTCGAAACTATAAAACAAAATTAAGACCAAAAGGTCCGATATACATAAATTAAGCTACATTTTTAATTATCAAAATATTCAATAAAATATAAAAAATCGCAAAATTATTAGATTGTGTTGATTTTTTTTGAAGATTCGAATTTTACTTAAATTTTGGTGTTACAGCTCGAATTATGCCGTTCAATCTTTTTTCAATTCGGATCTATATTCAACCTAATCAAATAAATTAAAAGTTTATGTAATTTATACGATCTATATATTTTTCTGAGGCAAAGACTGCATGCCATATTGTTTTTGATATTTGAAAAATAGTCTATAAGTTACATCTGTAATGTTTTCGAAAAGTCAAACTTTATAAAATCGAAAGATAATAATGTAAAACCACTCAATTGTATATTATTTTGAAAGATTTTTCAATTTTAAATTAATTGCCCAACTTTTTTTAAAATTTTGGATAAAATACATTTCCGAACTCCTGATTTTGTATTTATTTTGTGTTTTAATGAAAATTAATGAAATAAAACTATTAAAACTACTCGTGTTACTCGACTAATTTTAATATCTAACTCGATTAATCGATTATGTTAAAAACCTCAAAATCGAGTTACTCGTTTATTCGAACAAAACCAAACCCGAGTAATTTGAATGCCCTAGTAAATACATGTTTATTGTCGTCGTTAGCTAGACGACAAAGTTAACCAAATATCTTTGCGAATCAACAAATTTGCAGTAAAATGGCATTGATTTGTTAATGCATATTTTGCTATAAATGCATATTTTTACATATAAATGCATACTTCAATGCATATTTTTTGCCATTTTTTGTTTAATACTAATATTTGTGTAATTAAGTAATGGCCAATTACTTTTTTATGTCTAATTAAATGTAATTGGGTTTAATTGCGTAATTGCCCTACAATTAAATGCACAGATGCTGTTACTAATCCCCATGTTTGGCATTAAAAATTTAACAAATTTTTCAAGGAAGCGTTTAAGCTTACAAGTGTGAGCGTATGTCTGATATTATTAATGCTATAGAAAAATTTCACAAGTGTATGATTGTAAAATGTAATTGAAATCGCCCAATTCTGACCTATTGTAGTTAGAAAATGTTGTCCAAAATGTTTTCGATAGCTTTTTCTTCAATCGTAAAAAAAAACTTTTTTGGAAAGTCAGAAAATTGCTAAATATAAATTAAGGAATACGACGCGAATTTCCATTTGTTTTTCTCGTTGCGAATATATCTAAACCTATCATTGGTGCCGACTTTATTGACAAATATGGTCTGGAAGCCACAGTATAAATATGTAGAAATAAATTGCAGCAAATGTCAAAAAATACATGAGGGTTTATTGCCTTGGCTGGCATATATTAAGTTTATTTGAAATTAAATAAAATAGTTTTATTATCTATTTATTTACCTATTACATTTATTTTACCTATTTCAATAGGTACACGTTTTACCTATGCGCCTTGTAAATTTTACAATCAAAAATAGACAGCTAACAAATGTTCACTATTTTTTCTCCTTTTTCATATATCTATCCGACTTTTTTAAGATCGGAGAGAGCCCATCGGGGCTTTACTCCATGTCTTGTATTAACAAAATCGTAAATTTTCCATGGAAGCGTTTAAACTCTCTAGTGTTATTATAGTCTGAAAGAAATAATGATAAGGAAAAATATGCAATTGGAAAATATACCTGACATCGCCCAGGTCTTATTTTAACTACATTATGTATTTCCAATTAATTTTTCATGAAAAAAATTTCGCATTTCAAAGAGCGCCGATCGAAATTTGTTTACATGTAGTCTAATTTTGAAATGTGAAATTGTGCAAAATTTGAGTCACATTAGACCACGTTAACATGTGATGCATATCGATCAAAGTTTGAGGCTTAAATTTATTTCGAAAAATTAAAAAAAATAGTCTCTGTGTGCTGAGATATCGAATTATATATCATTTTGAGATATCGAAATATATATAGTAAAAAATACTGAAAACTATGTTACCAGATGCGTTCATAGCAAACAAAATTAAAATAAAAATATTACACTGTGAGTAAAGTATCAACTTTTAAAATGACACACTACGGCACAAGTAAAATTAAGATTTTTTTTTCAATTTTAGCAATTTTGTTTTAATTTTAGAAATTTTTTCGAATTTTGGCGTCTTTTTTATTTTTGGGCCATTTTTTTGAATTTCTCCAAATTTGGGGATTGTTTTTTTAAATTTTGGCAATAGTTTTTCAAATTTGACGTTTTTCAAATGTTTTTGATTTTTTTAAATTTTGGAGATTTTTTTTACAATTTTGGTAATATTTTTAGAATTATGGCAATGGTTTTTATTTAAGCAATGTTTTTCCCAATTTTTAGCGATTTTTTTTTAAATTTTAATTAATGTTTTAATAATATCTTCTAAAAATTTGTTTGAAATAAAAAACAATATTCAAATTAATTTTAAATAGATGTGAATAAAACTATAATTGAAAATAATATCAATTAAATAGTTTCAAATTATTTTAATTAATACTAAATTTTCCTCAATAAGATCGAAGTCAATTAAACTTTTAACTGAATCAACAAATATTTTAATTGAAACTCAATTAAATTTTTTTCTGTGTAGACATATTTAATTGTTAGTTTGCAATCAATCAATTAAATTTTTTTCTGTGTAGACATATTTAATTGTTAGTTTGCATTGTCTGAATCAATTTTTTTAATTTATATTTTCTCTTATAATCTCTTATGAAATGACTTTATTTATTGCTTTTTTGTCGAAAATCAATCATAACAATGATAGCCGCCCACTCGCAGGCAATGTTTTCTAATGCAATTTGAAGATTCGAACCATATTATACTGAACTAACAGGCATTCCCTATTAGATCCAAGTCAAAAATAAATATTTTTATGTTAAATTTATCAATAAAATTGTTACTTCTAACGAATTGTATTAAGTTTTTAAATTTGTCAAATCATTTCGGGGGGGGGGGGGGGCTCTAGCACCCTTGCCCCCCCCTAGCTACATGCCCGCCGTTATCGCTAAAATATCGTTACCGAAATAATTAAAAAAGCGTTATCCTTATATACACTGAACCAAAAGTCGTAAGTGAAAACAACATAAAATGTTTGTTAACTTTTGACAAATTTTATTGTTAAAACAACAATTATTTTATTCAAATTGATGTGAATTTTTGTGAAACCAGTTTTGAGTGTATGACGTCATTACTCGAGTTAGCGTGTGAAAGCCATTTTTAAAAGTTGTAAAAGTTAATAAAATTATGTTAAATGGGTTTTTACAAAAGAATTGTGAATTATTAATTAAACTCATTGAATTATAGTGGATAGTTAAGTGTGTTTTTATTAATTATTTTTAAATAAATTTATGTATTTAATTTCATACTGTTTTATTTATGTAAATTGTAAACTTATAAAACTGTCATTACCTTATTTTTTTATATGAGTGATCATCTGTAATATTTATATAAATATAAAAAAATGTAATTAATTATTAATTTAAATATTAAATAAATTATTGTGCTTTTGTAAATGTAATGTTTCATGTGTTTTAAAAATTGGAGTTTGGGTACGTACTACGTTATCATTTTTAATTTTTATTACTTTTTTAATATACTAACTAAAGACGTATATTATTAAAAATTTCAATTTATAAAATATAAAAGATAAAGAAATATAAAACTAAAACAACAAAATAATTATTGAATTTGATTAAAAATAACTAATTTCTGTTAACACATTTGACGATATTTCGTCAAAATAACAATCAACAAACAGGTAAACGTCAAAAAATGCATTTACTAAACAATTTGTTAAAATGACGGACAGGTTTTGTTGGCTGTATAGTGATCACCCATTTATTAATTCAACATGGGATTTAGTTGATTTTCTCGCAGTTTTTGGTGCAATGTTGAAAAACTTTTAGATTCTGAGGACTTTTTCCTAGAGAAAGCCCTTAGATTCTAAGAACTTTTTCATATAGAAAAACCCTCAGACTCTGAGGACTTTTTCCTATAGAAAAACCCTCATATTCTGAAGACTTTTTCCTATAGAAAAAATCTCAAATTCTGAGGACTTTTTCCTATAGAAAACCATTCAGATTCTGAGGACTTTTTCCTATAGAAAACCATTCAGCTTCTAAGGACTTTTTATTATGGAAAAACCCTCTGATTCTGTGGACTTTTTCCTATAGAAAAACCCTCAGATTCTGAGGACTTTTTCCTATAGAAAACCATTCAGCTTCTAAGGACTTTTTCTAATGGAAAAACCCTCAGATTCTGAGGACTTTTTCCTATAGAAAAACCCTCAGATTCTGAGGACTTTTTCCTATAGAAAAAACCCTCAGATTCTGAGGACTTTTTCCTATAGAAAAACCCTCAGATTCTGAGGACTTTTTCCTATAGAAAAACCCTCAGATTCTGAGGACTTTTTCCTATAGAAAAACCCTCAGATTCAGAGGATTTTTTCCTATAGAAAACCCCTCAGATTCTGAGGACTTTTTCCTATAGAAACACCCTCAGGTTCTAAGGACTTTTTTCTATGGAAATCCCATCTGATTCTGAAGACTTTTTTCTATAAAAAACCACTCAGATTTAAAGACTTTTTTCTATAGAAACACCCTCAGATTCTGAGGACTTTTTTCTATGGAAATCCCCTCTGATTCTGAAGACTTTTTTCTATGAAAAACCACTCAGATCTAAAGACTTTTTTCTATAGAAAACCCCTTAGATTCTGAGGACTTGTTTATATAGAAAAAACCCTCAGGTCCGAAGAATTTTTTTATAGAAAAAACCTCAGACTCTGATTACTTTTTTCTATAGAAAAACCGTCAATTATGAGGACTTTTTCCTATATCTAAAAACCTCATATTCTGAGGAAATTTTCCTATAGAAAAAAACTCAGATTTTGATTACTTTTTGATATGGAAAAAACCTCAGATTCAAACATAGATGTCAAACATAAACGCTTCCCAGCAAACATGGCAATACGAATACGATACCCCAATCGTATTGCTTGGAGGAAACATTTCGTTTCGTTAACAATCGTATTCATATTGCAATATTGCCAAATTATCATCTGGGAGATAAAAAATTTATTGCCAAATATCGCCTTTGTATCATTCGGAAGTTAAAAAGAAGATATCGCTAAATAACCCCTAGAAGATAAAAATAAGTCTATATATATTTTCTCGACATTTTATTAAAAACAAAATAACGGAAAATTTACCAATTTAGATCTACAATTCAAAATTATATTGTTGCTTATAAAATTCACGCAACTTTTACACAAAATAAAAATATTTCACTATTATTTTTTTTTTTTTTCAAATAAATAGATTTGTTAAAACTTTTAGAAGCTGTCAATTAAAAATTAATTGAATCAATTAAATAATTGCTCAAGTTCGTATCTTGCTTGACATTTGTTATACTATCGCTCAAAAACATTTTATAAATAAAAAACAAAAGAACATCAACATGTTGTTGTTTTTTTTTTTTGTAATATTTATGTAGTTATTTTTTATAAATGTTTATATGTTTAGTAATAAATATATTTTTTATTTTAAACTCATTTCAGTAAGATTTTTTAAATTCTCATTGTGTGTGTTACTTGTTATGTTTCCTTCTATCGAGCGTTGCCACCCGGCTCTGAACATGATTCTCGTGGATCCTCAACCCGTGCTCTAAAGGGACGAACAGAAAACTATGGTTTTCAAAGGGACTCAAACACCAGACAACCAATCACCGATACAAAATAAATGCTTAGGAGAATAGATGTTAATCTCCATCTTTACCCACCCTTCCTGGCCATTTTTCCAATGATATAATGACCCCTTACCATACACCAACTTACCTTCACTTACACCAACATATCACGACCCATTGTCCTTCCCTTTCTCTCCAATAAAAATAATTAACCAGACATATTTTAGATTTTCTTTCAACTATTTAAAATAAACATTTTATTAAAATAAAATTATAATTACTAAAAAAACTAAAAACTAGGGTGGTACACTCAAAAGAAACTCTTAACCGGCTCTGAATTTTCCAATACGACTTTAAGTTTGTTTTAAACCTTTTTATATTTATATCTTTTCAAAAAAATTGATCTTCTTTTCTACTTATCTTTGATTAATTTAAATTTTCACTAATTAATATTGTTCTTTTTTTTCAGGATTATTACGCCGCCCTAGTACAACAAAATGAAAATAAAAGACCCAGCTATAAATCCCACAAGATTCAAATTTATCCCACCAAATATAAAAAAATTATCTTAGATCGAAATCACATAAAAAGATTATAAAAAAAAATATGCAAACAAAAAAATAAATTATAATAAGATTTTTTTATAAAAAAATAATATAGCACCTAATAAAAACTACTTATTAAAAAACCAGTAAAAAAAACTCTAATTACAATAATCATTTACAAGATATTTTAAAAAAATAGGACTAACCAAAGCTATTGGAAATTTTGACCAATTGGTCTTTTCTCTAAATCTTCAAAACGTTTTCGTATACCTAAATTTCCCCTAAAGAGCTCTCTGGAGGTATTTGTTTTCTCTACGGTCTATAATATTCAATTTAGACCTATTTTCAACCCCGTTAGAAATTTCGCTTCGTTTTGGTAAATCCCTAACAATCATAAAAAAAATATATATACTTTAATTGAACTTACACTAACATGCAAAAAAAAACAAACAAAATAAAATATATGAAATAACCACCTAACAAGATTCTTTTACCGTCACTTTAACGATTTCACTCCTTTACGTTTCTGTTTTGCTTTCTGGGATCAGTTTTAATAAAGCGCCGGGATTTATACTCTGATTTATTTTCCTTACTCTTCCCTAAGTAATTTTCAGTTTTGCTAAAATTAGGGATGGGACACTTCTCAAAGGTTTAAATCACCGTAAAAATCAAATCAATTTACACGTTTTGCCCAAATATCTCGGATCAGTTTTTTTTTACACAGAAATATCAGCGTTACCTTTTTTATCTCCTGTGGTCACTCCAACGATGCTGGAACAATAACTCCAAGCAATCAGCGTTGTCTGTGTTGGAAATACGTCCAAATCACCCAGTATCTTTAGTGACCACACTAAACAAAATAAAACAAAACCCGGGTTTCAGAATACGACTTTTTCATCCACTTTTAAAATTTCACAAAACTTACGTTCTTGGTATACGCCTTAACCTCACAAGGATAAAATAAAGGATTCTCCTAGGATTAACACTTCTTGACTCCGGATATTTTCAATAGCACAATATTATTCTCTAAAGAATAATTAAAAAAAATAATTTCACAAAAATAATTTTACTTATTTCAAAATTTTTTTACCTTTTTAAATTTTTCACTTTTTACACAAAACTTCGTTTTAACAAAACTTATCACAACTGAGGAAATTTTCTTGTAACCGGTATTAAAATTTAAAGTTCTTTTAACAAAAAAAATTTAATCAGTTTTTTCTTTTCTATTATAAAATTTTTAAACACTCAACTTTTAACCAGCGACTTAGAAATTCTTGTTCTTTAATGGCCGGCGCTAATTTTCAATATGTCGGCTGGATCATACGATCAGCCTCTATTTAACATAAAAATTTCTATTTACACATAAAAACCACTAAACATATAGAAACTGCTAGATCGTTTCTCCTACTCCACCATATTACATGACCCAAGTTTAAATCCTACTCTAGGTACTCTTAAAGTTCTCTAAGCAAAAACAATTACCCGCCATTTAAATTCGAAAAGTTTTAACATTAAAAGAGAAATCTGTTATCTTTCCCTTCCTTTTATGCTTGCGGCCCTCTGTGCGCAAAAAGTGCCAACTAAACACAGATTTACATCTACCGTCATCAAAAACTTATCGATATACAAACATCTGTCAAAAACATAATTTTTCCATTCCTATTGCTTTGACAAACCAGCCGGAAAAAAAACTAAAAAAAAACAAAATCAAAATAGCCACAAATAAATTTTAATTTAATATAAAAAAATCAACCAATTAAAAAAAATTAAACTAAACAAGTGGAAGCATTAAAGTCCGATGTGCCGAATTTGGTATAAAAAGGATTAAATTCGGCTGTGACGAATTTTTGGATACCCTCCATCTCGGTGTTTTCATAAACCAGGGGAAAGTGCAAACAATATTAATATCTATATTCTTCGTAAAAATAACAAAAATAATGTTGTTTTTATAAGTAAAACAAAATATGACTGATTGATTAATGTATTTGGGATGTTACAAAAGCAAAAATGTTTAATTAAAGTTTACTAAAATGAATCTGAAATTCTGCATGCTTATAACAGTGGGTATTCAAAGGTTATTCTGATTATCGTGTAGTGAAAAATATATATATTTTTATAGTTCCTTATGGTGTTAAAAAAACTGTTGTAAAATTCGCCTGTTGTTTGTCTCTTTGCACATATAAAAATGAAAGAAAGTTACTAAAATATTATTTTGGATCGTTAGAAGAGATGCAATGAATACAAACGCATAAAAACAGTTTCGAATAATCAGAATTTTAGATAAATTTAAGGGAACAAAAATACGCTTGCGGAGACATACATAATGAAATAATTATGAAATGCCAGTTTACATTACAACACATGTGTTTATACTATACATCACATAAGTAAAACGGAAAGTGTGATGAAACTAAGTTTGTCAAAAATTATAAAAGAAAATCTTTCGAGTGTTTAGGGTGTTTTCGAAACACAAAAAATTAAAGAAACTGGTATTTCAAATTATTGTTTTTCAGCTCAGTTTTTTGTAAAATTCTCGTTTACGACTCCTAAGAAATTTTCCCAAAATTCGATTGGTTTTTACACATCAATACTTTAATTTAGATTATTTTTGTATGTATCAAATAAAAATTAGGGCTTTTAAGGAAAACAAATGCATATAATCAAAAGATTTTAAGATGAAGTATGCACCTTATATGTCTTAAATAAAAAAGTTCTGAAAGTGAATGTCCTTTAAATTTAATGGGGTTTTTAATAAATGTAATTAGAGTGTAAGAGTTTCCTTGCAAATTTATTAAAGGTTGAGAATGAGAATAAGTAAAAATAGTGTACGAAAAAAGTTATGAATTTACATTGTTGAGTTCGGGGAGTTTATTCCTGGATATTTTTTTGATCTGATAACGATTAATGTGTTATGGCAACTCCGGTTAATGCAGTCAAATAAATAAAGAATTTTAACTCAACTATTTTGTTCACCTTTTTCTAATTGGTGATTTTTTGATTTGTTGGGGTTAACAAAAAAGGTATATGGCAAGCCTGGTATCTGGAAAACAAAAGAATGCTTATAAATTAGCTTAACAATTTTTCGAGGGCTTCTCACATTTGCACTCATAACCAGTGTTGCCAGGTTTGCAGAGCATAAAAATGTCAAATTTTCTAAAAAAAAAAACGGCAAAATCGCCATCATATTTTGAAAAATCGTCAAAATAAAATATATTTGTTAGAAGAGGGATAAAGTTTTGATAAAAAATAAAATACAATAATGTTATTCACATTTCAAATGTTAACGTGTTATCGTTGTAATATAACACGATTTTTGACACTTCTCTTTGGTTTCAACTTCGAAAATCATTATATTTTACAACGATATTCATTTTATAAAATGTTGAAACTGTGTGCCCCAGTAGGCTAGTTGGTAGCGTGCTGGCTTTCAGTAGCACAACTTTTTAAATCTTAAATTCTTTTACAAAATTTGGAAATTCTTTAACAATAAGTCTGTTCGATTACTTTTCCTGTAAAGTTCAGTAAAAACTACTCAGTAACAAAATTACAAATAGTAAGACAAATTTACAAAAAAGTAAACGAACAGAAAATTTGTAGGAATTATTAAATTAGATAAAGCAGCTTGTTTTAAATATTAAAAAAAATCAACTGGTCATTATGGAAAAGGAAAAAGTTAATTGAAATTATCGACCAAAAATAATTTAAATGTTTTTTAACTTCTTCCATAGTTAATTATTTAATATTTTTCACTTTTAATCCATAAAAAATTAAAATTTAATTTTTGTTTACTAAAAATACAAGCATATTTTTTTAGTCATATGTTTTTTTCATCTTACAAATTCTTACTGGCAAAAATGTATCCATTAAAAATTTGTAAGTTCTTTGGCAGCAAACTGTCACTTTACTATCCATTTTTACCAGTTTTTACTGAGTATTTGTCTAAAGGAAAACCTTTCAGTAAACACTTGTACAAATTTTTGTGTTATAGAACAAACTTAATGGTATATTTTTTATTTATTAAATTTTGCCACTTTATTTATATTATTAGGCCTGTTTTTTAAGCACTGGATTTATTTTTGGATTTATTTTGTTTCATTTAAAGTTGTATATATATCATCTTTCAACATGAAACATATTCGGGCTAGAGATCTGTTTGTTTCGCAAAAAAAGTCCATGCCTTGTGTTTTAACATGAACATTTTTTTTATTTTTATTTAAATCTAACTCCAATTAAATTTTATAAAAATTAAAAAAATGTTCTAACAATATACACACAGAAACTAAATTAAGCTAAACCCGTAATGAATTTATAAAAAAATAAATGCGGTTTGGATTAAGTTTTGTTCAATTCTAGGATTTGCATTTTTGCAAAATTGTATTTCACATCATATTAGCATATAAAAGCTAGCTATCGATCAAAAAACAATGTTTTTGCTTTCAATTTTTAACGAAATAATATAAATTTAATAATCGAGCCGGCGATTTTATGAGAATGATAAATAATTAGATCTTGCTGACATATTAAATTATTGTCAAAAAAATCGTCATTTTGGAAGCAAAAGTCGTCAAATAGTCATTTAGTTATTTTGGGTATTAAATATCATCAAAATGACGACAAATCGTCAAACCTGGCAACTCTGCATGCGATTGCTACTAATTCATACGTACATACATACTGTATACAAAACAAAACAAAAAAACAACAACAATATTTTGTGGGTTTTTTTTTGTTTTTAAGTGTTGATCATGACCATGGATGGTAACCGATTCTATGTGGTTATTGGTCCCGTAACGCTATTTTCTTTTATTTCGGTAACGGTATTTTAGGGGAAACTATACTTCAGTTTTTTCGGTAACGGGATTTTAGCGTTAACGGTATTTTAGCGTTATCGGTATTTTATTTATTTCGCTAACGGTATTTTAGCGGTAACGATATTTTAGATATTTCGGTAACTTTATTTTAGGGAAAAGATTTTTCAATTATTTTGGTAACGGCATTTTAAGGATAACGTTATTTTAGTTATTCAGGTAATATTAATGCACACCACAATTTTTAACCGCATTATGCCCTAGTTTAAATGACTGTCTAGTTTATGATCATACTTTGGGAAAATATATCTATTTACAGAAGTTTTTTTGTTCAGATCTTGTTAGATTATTTCGGTAACGGTATTTAAGGTAACGGTATTTTACGGATAACGGTATTTCAAGAATATCGGTAATGGTATTTAAGCGATAACGATAGTCAGTTGAAAGGTGTTAGAATCGGGGACGGTACTTCAGCGATATTGGCAGCCATCCCTGCTTGCGTATATTCTTGTGTATAAGCATTGAATGTACGTATGTATGTATGTATGTATGTATGATGAAATAAAAAAAAAAAAAATTTTTTAGAGGTCTTCCCACATTTTCACTCATAACTTTTGAACGCGTTAACCGATTTTGATCATTTTCACTAGAAAACTGCTCATGATATCAACAAACAATTTGACTGAAAATTAGCAGTACCTCTTCTGTATTGTCGGAGTATTTTGTGTTTCCACAGACAGACGGACGGACAGACGGACAGACGGACAGACGGACATGGCTATATCGACTTCTCTATTCATGCTGATCAAGAATATATATAGTTTATGGGGTCCCAGAATTTTTTTAAAAGAATTACAAACATTTGACAAAGTGAATATACCCTCCTGCACTATGGGATGGAGGGTATAAAAAAAGTCATCTCTCTCCCTAAGGATTAAAGGATGAATTGGAAGAATCTCCAACCACTAACAAATTGCCACACGTTACCATACGACACTAATTCCCAATTTATTTTTTTATTTTATTACTTTTTTTTTTTTTTTAAAACTGATCTTCCTATTAATTAACTTTATTTCTTTTTTCTTTCCAGGTATCGATCGCCATCTTCCAAACCTTCTCAGTCTTCCTGGATAACCACAACACCAAGCTACCCTGCATTAAACATAAAACTACACTGTGGTCATACCTGGGCAAAAACGTATGAGCCACCGTGTCATACGGGAAAATGGACTACCTTTCATCCCCAAGACAAACGTGAGTTTATTTTTACAATAAAGTTTAACACAGTGAATTAAACCCTACCCACTCTAACGGTCTAACACCTTTCTAAAGCTTTTCCCACCTATGCACCCTCAACAAAACTCTGGGGTTTTCCCAGTTCGTGTGACAAACACCAGTGTGATGGGTGCTAGTCTCCAGAATGGGTTCACTCCGCGCCCAACGTAGGCTACACCCACTTACGAAACCGTACAACACCAAAAAAAAATCCACGAGTTAGCCGGGCACTAACATTTTACTAAAAAAAATCAAACTAAATTTTGACCTACTTTTATCCAGTATAACATTAAGGTGATTTTGACCAAAGACGTTTAATGGCCACTTATAGATATGTAAAGCAACAGTTTAACTTTTTACTAATTACGAACAAATTCTAGGTCTTCCTTCTCTCATGTACGCCTCTAGAGGCCTTATACTAAAACTTATACCTAAACAAAATTTCACATTCACATTTTCGTTGACCCTAATGGGTCATACAAAATTAACATTAAATTTTTCAATAAAATTAACGAACTCAGATTAATTAACACTATCAATCTGAAATATAAAATTGCAAAGGTTGATGAGACCTTAATATTCATGTCATCATGTATAGCTTCGAACGCTCATTAAAACAAATAAATAAATTAAATAATTTTTACGCAATTTTAATAATTAACTCTCCCGATTTAGAGAGAATTAAGATATGGTCTAATCCAAACATTTAATCCTTCCAAAAACTCAAAACGCCAGGGTTGCCACCTAAAAAAAATCAAACCAATGAATTTTCCGAATAAAATACAAATTCTGGGTAAGAATTTCTACTTATTTATACTAATTCATCTAATCTATTAAATTAAATCGGACTTTAACCCTTAAACAAAATATTAATTGCCAATATTTTCAACAGTTTGATTAAAAAAAAACTAAAAGAAAACGACAATTAAATACAAAAACAACAAAATTTAAAATGCCATACCTAATCTACCAAATTTTCATAAAATGAAAAACAATTTTTAAACCAATTTTAAAGGTACATTTTGAAATCTTTAATATTGCACGAAATTTATATAAAATTTATTGAACTAAAGAATTCGAAAATCTCAAAAAAAAATAACCAAAATCCAACCTTCAAATTTTAAACTATCCCAAAGACCTATCTAATCAACCCCATGACGGTTTTTTGAAATCTTTAAAAAAAACCTATGACTGAATTTTGACCATATCCATTAAATTTTTTCTTCTTTTCACGTTCTTCCTTTTCTCTTTTTTTTTTTTTTTTTTTTTTTTTTATTACCCCCGGTTTCAGGGTTGCCATATCACTCGAAAAGGCTAATTTCACCTTTCATTCCGATAAGTGTAAAGTTTACACTAAATCTATTCTTATGAACTACCTTAAAGTCTATAAATGACAAGGAAGACCTAGATTTTCAACAAAAAAAATTAAGGTTATAAATCGGTTTGCCCAAACTTATTCTGGATAAAAGAATCTGAAGAAAAAAAAAAATCTAAAAAAAAAAAAATATCAAAATCTAAATACAATCATCGGCTGAAATCTGATTCAAAAACTATAGGACTTGGGTTGCCATCTATTTCAAAATTTTAACTAAAACTATATCACCGTAAAACATTAAACATTGGACAACCAAAAAATGGGCAAAAATTTAATAATTTAAATAATTTAAACACCGACACGACTTACTCTATTATTGCACTTAATACCTAAATTATAATTGCACTGGTAAGATCATGTCTTTAACAACTAGTTTTATTGCACATTTTTTTTTTTTTTTTTTTTTTTTTTTTTTTGATTACCGGTCTATTGCTTAATGTCTTTAGAGTGATATACCCCTAAAGGTTCTCCGGAAAGCGTCTCTAACCTATACATATTGTTGCCTAGTACTTCCAATATCCTACACTTTGTGAATTTTCTGCAAAACTTCGCATTTCGGTTATCTTTAAAGCTACTCAGTATAAAATTCCTCTTATAAACTTCCTGTCCTGGGACAAATCGCGTTTTCCTAGCTCTACTATTATACCTGACTGCGCTTTTCTCATACGCTCCATGTAAATTCTGCTTAATCCTGTCGCGAATAATTTCTATGCGGTCCTTTTTCGGTAGCAGGTTCAATTCACCGTCACTTAATGCCTTTAGCTTTCTAGCCAGTTTATAATCCTTGCCACAGGTGAACATGTTATGGCCAAAGAGCGCAAAGAAAGGTGCCACACCAATGGCTGTTTGTATTGACGTTCTTAATGCAATTTCGATATTCGCCAAATTTAGGTCCCAATCAGTGTGGTCATTTTTTAAATAGGTTCTAATTGCATTCACTATACTTTGGTTGACTCGTTCAGCCGCATTTGATTGAGGAGAATATACCGCTGTGAGCATGTGGTTAATTTGGTAGTCATCGATCATTTTCTTAAAATCTTTCGAAACAAATTGTTTCCCGTTATCTGAATGAATGGTTTCCGGTACTCCAAAGTTTTGAAAGACTTGATCAGTTAAAAATTTAATTGTATTGCTGGCCGTTGCCTCTCTCATTGCTTTAATGAAGACAAATTTAGTGAAATGGTCTACCACCACTAAAACGTATGCATTACCCTTTTTGGACCTGGGGTATTTGCCCAAAAAATCAATATATATCTTTTGAAATGGGCGATCAGTGACAACCTCATCCCCAATTTCTGGCATCATATGTTCGCTAGAACTTTTACATTCTTTGCACACAGTACACTTGTTTACGTAATTCTTAACATGGACAATCATATTTGGCCAATAAAATTTTTGTCGCAAATGATGCAGAGTTTTTCTAATCCCTCCATGTGATTTATTTTCAGGCTCATGGGCCTCTTTAATAAGTGTAGCAGTTAAATTTTCTGGGACCCAAAGTTTCCACTCAAATTCATCTAATTCTTGGTCGACCTTGGCGTTATTTCTCCGAAATACCAAACCGTTTTCAACTTTAATATCGGGAAAACGCTGACTATTTTCACTAACAGCTTCAATTAGCTCTAAATACGCCTCAGATTCAAATTCCACTGTAGAAAAACCTAAAAAATCTTCTGGACTTACTACCTCTTCTACCAACCTAGACAGAGTATCAGCCACTACGTTTTCAGAACCCTTTTTATGCTCTATATTAAAATCGTAGGTCTGTAATTGTAAAGCCCATCTGGCCAGTCTGCCATTTAAATCACGAAGGGACATCAGCCATTTCAGGCTCGCATGATCCGTAATAATCGTGAACGGCATCAGTTCCACATATGGCCTAAATCTTTTGACCGCGAGTATAGCCGCCAGGCATTCTTTCTCTGTAACGCTATAGTTACTTTGAGCAGCGTTAAGCTTTTGAGAGAAAAACGATATTGGTTTTTCGTTCCCATCGGAATCTTTCTGAAACAATACGGCCCCAACCCCTACATTCGATGCGTCGCACTGTATAAAAAATCTCTCCTTGAAATTAGGGTGGGCCAAAACTGGGGCATGTGTTAAAGCATGTTTAACCAGATTGAAACTTTTTATAGCTTCTTCGGTTACCTTAAAGGTTTTTCCTTTTTTTATAAGGTCAGTTAGAGGAGCTGTCCTTTCTGAGAAATTTTTAATAAATCGGCGGTACCAGCCTGCGGTACCTAGAAAACTTCGTACCTCTCTCACATTTTTCGGAAATGGTATTCTATTTATCGCGCTTACTTTTCCTGGATCGGGCCTCATTACACCCCCACCAATTATAAAACCTAAATAATGGAGTTCTTTAAAACAAAATTTTGACTTTTTCAATCCTATAGTGAGGTTTGCGTTTTTAAGACATTGAGCAACTTTTTCCAATAAAACCAAATGAGTTTCAAAATCAGCCGAAATAATCAATAAATCGTCTAAGTAAACGAAAACATTAGACTTGAGCTCCTGTGGGATTACTTTGTCCATGAGCCTGCACAGCCTTTGTGCCGCATTACATAGCCCGAAAGGCATCACCACATACTGGTAAAGCGGGCGTCCCGGTACTGTAAAAGCTGTGTAAGCTCTGGATTTATCCTCCAGTTCAATCTGCCAAAATGCGAACTTAAGGTCCACACTACTAATAAAATATGTTTCGTCTAAACGACTCAGAATACCCTCAATATTTTGAATTGGGTATGCGTCTTTTACGGTTCGCTCGTTTAACTTTCTGGCATCTAAACAGAGCCTATTTTTCCCCGGTTTTCTCACCAGTGTGGACCTATTGCTCCATGGGCTTTGACATTCTTCGATCACCCCCAGGCGCAACATTTCGTCTACTTCCGCATAAATTAAATCTTGTATGGCTGGTGATACTGGGTAATATCTTTCCTTGATTGGTTGGGCTCCTTCTACTAATTCTATTATATGTTTTTCTAGATTTGTTTTTCCCAAACCATATTCTTCAAAAGATCTAAAACTTTTCTTGACTGCTTCTAATTTATTGCTCATTTCAGATGTTAACTCATGTTCCTCAACTTTATCTAAATTTAACGGAAACTCATTTAATAATTCTGGTCGCAATTCATCAACATTAAAAATATCCGGGGCTAATCGAAATTCCTTCCAAAAATCTACCCCTAAGTATGCTCGTTGACCAAGCTCTGGGCATAAGTAAAAAGTTATTTCCCTACAGATATTTTTATATTTCACGGGTACTATAAGCTTTCCCACTACAGAAAAATTGTGTCCTCCGGCTGTTTCAACGCCACTATAAAAAGGCTTTACTTTTGTTTTAATCTTTCCGACAATTTCTGCACAATCTCTGCCCAAAATGCTGACCGAGGCTCCTGAGTCCAACAAACCGGTTACATTTACGTTTTCAATTTGAAATTCAGCAAAAGCTCTTGGGTCCGTTATATGTTTATTCTGTAGGGCAGCACATTTTAAAATCGTTTGATTAACTTGTTTTCTAACCTTTCTTTTCTTAAAATTTTCTCTAACTTTTCTGATCTTTTCTATTTTACGTTCAGCATCATTTTCCCTAAAAATTCTATCCCTAATTTTGTAATAATTTTCTAATCTTTCCCTATACGGCACTATATTCTTTCTCTTATAAAATTTTCTAATTAAATTATTTTTACCACTCTCTCTTTTCAGAATTCTAAAATTTTTCTTTAAATCTTCATTATATACCTCCGTTTGAGTGGCCTGTTCCCTATTCGATTTTATTGACCGGGAGTTTGGGTAGAGCGTGTCTCCCCCGACTTTGACACACTCTTCTGCGCGTTTCCCAAGCATTTTGGACATTTAGGACAGGTGACACCAGGTAGTCCACACCTATAGCAGAACAAATTTCTTTGGCTCACTTGGCAGTCCATAAACGTGTGTCCTGTGGTTTGGCAGTTCCAACAGATAAGTATATTGTTCTTTTTTATATTATTTCTTTGTTGATGATTGATTTCTTCCAACAGTTCCACGTTCTCTTCAGGGTCATCATCTAATTCATCTTCCGCATACACAATCTCATTTACGGGATATTGCCGACGTGGTGGCTGATATTTCTGGGCTGTATTTGTTGATGGATCTTTCTTCAAATAATTTTTTTCCACATCCTTGCATTGATCGCGGAGCTGCTCAACTGCATAAATTTTTGAGGCATATAAGATTTGTGCTATATTTGGACGTAAGTTCTTTTTAAGTATACGAATCATTTCTGACTCTGGTATCGTATTTCTCAATCTGGCTCTTAATTTTTTCATTGAATGAAAATATGAATCAATAGATTCCCCTGGCTGTTGCTTACGCTCTTCTAAATCTCGCAAATACTCGTATTCACTTCGATTGGATTGGTATTCTTGGCGTAAAGCATCTTTTAAATCCACCCAATCATTTATTTCTCTACTCTGTATTATTAGCCAATACCAGTCTTTTGCGTCACCTTTCAAAAGCTGATGAAAATTTCGCTTTAGCTCAAGCCATGGGCAACCGTGATGTCGTTGTAGATATTCTACTCTAAAGATAAAATCGTCTACATAAATACTATTAGGACTTCCATCGAAAGCCACATCCCATTTATCAATTCTAATATTATTGCGAGTATTGGTCTCTTCCCTAGGGGTTATAAAAGGCTGACGGTTTTCACTTATACCAGAGTTTCGATCTTCATTTGATGGTCCAAAATCTAATCTTCTGTGGGAAAGATTTTCTATTCCTGGTCTCCTTTGTAATGTAGACCTATTTGTTCCAATATCCCCTCCTACAGCGCCTTCTTCCCATATTGGATCTAAACTTTCGTTACTCGCATTTTCATTTCTACCCCCTATATTTAAATTTTTAATTTCTTTTAAAAGATTTTCGACCCCTTTTAAACTTTGCCCTATCTTCCGGTCAATTTTTTCTTCTAGCTTTGACCGATAGGTAGCGTTTGCCTCCTCTATAACATTCCTCCTCAAAGAAATTATGTTGCGAGGGTCTTCATTTCTGCCGTTCCACGGTGTCTGAATATTTGGTGGTGGAAAATCCAAATTTATCAGGGGTGGCTGAGAAAAATGTTCAGACCTATTAAAATGGGTTAGATTTGGATTAAGATTTCGGGGCCTAGGGATTGCTCCTCTTCCCCGTTGGTTAATAGAATTAGCCAGATCATGAAAATTGCTCTCCCCTTGTCTTGGGGTAAAAGCATTTGAATTTGGAAAATTAAATTGTAAATTCCTATGCGGTTGTACATTATTAGGTGGTACTGTATTTTGTGGTACAGAATTTGGTACACCTGAATTTTGCTGAGTAAAATTCTGTGGAGTATGACCTTGTGTATTCGAGTTACTTGGGGTAACGTTTGCTCTCTGTGGATCTTTTCCAGCGGAATGCTGTACACTCATCTTAAAACGCTTTACTACAATTATTTTTCAAGAGCTCTTAGAAAAAATCTAAACCTGAGTATCTTCTTTCGTTTTAAAATATATAAAAAATGTGAAAACTTTTAATAATCTGTTAAATTAAAATTGTTTTTAACAACAGTATGGCAAATTTAATTTATCTGTTTTTTTTTTTTTTTTTTCCTTTTTTTTTTAACAACAGCAATATTCCATTCAGAGGTACTTAGGAGGACAATAGTATACTCGCTACTCAAATTCCCATTGGTGTAAAAGTTGGTGTAGGTATAACATTATCTTTTGTATCGATTATTGGTTCATTGCTAAATTTTCGAACTTACGTTTGTTTTCACACAACCGTGCTTCGTACTATGGTTTATATGATAAAATTGCTACAATTAACTACTATAGTGTTAAGCTAACATTTTTATCATCCCGAAACAAAATTTCACTTAACCGCGCAATTAGCCTAAAAAAAAATTACTAAGACATCGGCTTATCGAACAAAACAAAATTATCTAAAATTGCATTATAAACGCCCGTTATAAAAACATTTGAAATTATCGAAATTTCAAGATTTTTATCCCGTCGTTCTCAAAAAAAAATTCAATATTTTATTTAAAAAAAATACGATTTTTACAAAAAAAACTTTTTTTTTTTTTTTTTTTTTTTTAAACTTTTAAATTACCGTTATATTGTCTCGTTTTCATTGGGCGCCATCTGTTATGTTTCCTTCTATCGAGCGTTGCCACCCGGCTCTGAACATGATTCTCGTGGATCCTCAACCCGTGCTCTAAAGGGACGAACAGAAAACTATGGTTTTCAAAGGGACTCAAACACCAGACAACCAATCACCGATACAAAATAAATGCTTAGGAGAATAGATGTTAATCTCCATCTTTACCCACCCTTCCTGGCCATTTTTCCAATGATATAATGACCCCTTACCATACACCAACTTACCTTCACTTACACCAACATATCACGACCCATTGTCCTTCCCTTTCTCTCCAATAAAAATAATTAACCAGACATATTTTAGATTTTCTTTCAACTATTTAAAATAAACATTTTATTAAAATAAAATTATAATTACTAAAAAAACTAAAAACTAGGGTGGTACACTCAAAAGAAAGTCTTAACCGGCTCTGAATTTTCCAATACGACTTTAAGTTTGTTTTAAACCTTTTTATATTTATATCTTTTCAAAAAAATTGATCTTCTTTTCTACTTATCTTTGATTAATTTAAATTTTCACTAATTAATATTGTTCTTTTTTTTCAGGATTATTACGCCGCCCTAGTACAACAAAATGAAAATAAAAGACCCAGCTATAAATCCCACAAGATTCAAATTTATCCCACCAAATATAAAAAAATTATCTTAGATCGAAATCACATAAAAAAGATTATAAAAAAAAATATGCAAACAAAAAAATAAATTATAATAAGATTTTTTTATAAAAAAATAATATAGCACCTAATAAAAACTACTTATTAAAAAACCAGTAAAAAAAACTCTAATTACAATAATCATTTACAAGATATTTTAAAAAAATAGGACTAACCAAAGCTATTGGAAATTTTGACCAATTGGTCTTTTCTCTAAATCTTCAAAACGTTTTCGTATACCTAAATTTCCCCTAAAGAGCTCTCTGGAGGTATTTGTTTTCTCTACGGTCTATAATATTCAATTTAGACCTATTTTCAACCCCGTTAGAAATTTCGCTTCGTTTTGGTAAATCCCTAACAATCATAAAAAAAATATATATACTTTAATTGAACTTACACTAACATGCAAAAAAAAAACAAACAAAATAAAATATATGAAATAACCACCTAACAAGATTCTTTTACCGTCACTTTAACGATTTCACTCCTTTACGTTTCTGTTTTGCTTTCTGGGATCAGTTTTAATAAAGCGCCGGGATTTATAATCTGATTTATTTTCCTTACTCTTCCCTAAGTAATTTTCAGTTTTGCTAAAATTAGGGATGGGACACTTCTCAAAGGTTTAAATCACCGTAAAATCAAATCAATTTACACGTTTTGCCCAAATATCTCGGATCAGTTTTTTTTTACACAGAAATATCAGCGTTACCTTTTTTATCTCCTGTGGTCACTCCAACGATGCTGGAACAATAACTCCAAGCAATCAGCGTTGTCTGTGTTGGAAATACGTCCAAATCACCCAGTATCTTTAGTGACCACACTAAACAAAATAAAACAAAACCCGGGTTTCAGAATACGACTTTTTCATCCACTTTTAAAATTTCACAAAACTTACGTTCTTGGTATACGCCTTAACCTCACAAGGATAAAATAAAGGATTCTCCTAGGATTAACACTTCTTGACTCCGGATATTTTCAATAGCACAATATTATTCTCTAAAGAATAATTTAAAAAAAATAATTTCACAAAAATAATTTTACTTATTTCAAAATTTTTTTACCTTTTTAAATTTTTCACTTTTTACACAAAACTTCGTTTTAACAAAACTTATCACAACTGAGGAAATTTTCTTGTAACCGGTATTAAAATTTAAAGTTCTTTTAACAAAAAAAATTTAATCAGTTTTTTCTTTTCTATTATAAAATTTTTAAACACTCAACTTTTAACCAGCGACTTAGAAATTCTTGTTCTTTAATGGCCGGCGCTAATTTTCAATATGTCGGCTGGATCATACGATCAGCCTCTATTTAACATAAAAATTTCTATTTACACATAAAAACCACTAAACATATAGAAACTGCTAGATCGTTTCTCCTACTCCACCATATTACATGACCCAAGTTTAAATCCTACTCTAGGTACTCTTAAAGTTCTCTAAGCAAAAACAATTACCCGCCATTTAAATTCGAAAAGTTTTAACATTAAAAGAGAAATCTGTTATCTTTCCCTTCCTTTTATGCTTGCGGCCCTCTGTGCGCAAAAAGTGCCAACTAAACACAGATTTACATCTACCGTCATCAAAAACTTATCGATATATAAACATCTGTCAAAAACATAATTTTTCCATTCCTATTGCTTTGACAAACCAGCCGGAAAAAAAACTAAAAAAAACAAAATCAAAATAGCCACAAATAAATTTTAATTTAATATAAAAAAATCAACCAATTAAAAAAAATTAAACTAAAAAAAAGTCATCTCTCTCCCTAAGGATTAAAGGATGAATTGGAAGAATCTCCAACCACTAACAAATTGCCACACGTTACCATACGACACTAATTCCCAATTTATTTTTTTATTTTATTACTTTTTTTTTTTTTTAAAACTGATCTTCCTATTAATTAACTTTATTTCTTTTTTCTTTCCAGGTATCGATCGCCATCTTCCAAACCTTCTCAGTCTTCCTGGATAACCACAACACCAAGCTACCCTGCATTAAACATAAAACTACACTGTGGTCATACCTGGGCAAAAACGTATGAGCCACCGTGTCATACGGGAAAATGGACTACCTTTCATCCCCAAGACAAACGTGAGTTTATTTTTACAATAAAGTTTAACACAGTGAATTAAACCCTACCCACTCTAACGGTCTAACACCTTTCTAAAGCTTTTCCCACCTATGCACCCTCAACATACTTTACGAATTTAAAAAATTAAATTTCAGTAGTTTAAATCTGAATATTTATTTATTCTAGACCATTATCATTAAATTGATAATGTAATTTTAAAAGTTAAAATTTGTTTAATAAAAATGTAAACTTTTTTTAGAACAAAAAATGGTAGAAAAAAACCAAAAAAAAAAACACTAATTTTAACAACGAAATTGTTCATTCAGATCAATCGAATTAGAAAGATCACTGACTCAAACGAACTAGATTGCCCAAGTCCAGTTATAAGCGTACTCCACTCTATTTGAATTGTGGAAAAATATATTTTCAAGTAAATAAATGGCAGCACCATGTTTTTTTAATGAAATATTTTTTTATGATCTTCCACGTAAAACTCATAATTTCTACTTGAAAATAATCGAATTTCAAGAAAGGGTATTTCATAAAACTGCAAAATGTGTATTTTAATGCTTCGTACAATTTTTCCAACTTTTAAACCGCTAATTAACCCCGCTGGAAGGGTGCGAAATTTTGCCACAACATTTTCTTAAAGTAATTTTATCCTTTCTCGACCGGCCTCTAAAAACTAATTTGATGCACCTCTTACTTGGTTCTAACTATATTTTTTTTTTCAAAATGGCTCCTTTTGTGTATTTAATAAATACTCATTGATATCATCAATAACTGATTGATCAATTCGTTATTCCCATATATGATCGAAATTAAAAAATAAATACCGCAGTTGTGTCGCCCTGTAGTATATGCAATGGTATAGCCTGTGTTAAAAAGCTCTCCGAAGCTTGTGCTTTTCACGGTGCGTATTGCAACACTGAAAATACGAACGTCAAAACATCAAAACAGCTGTAGCAACAATTAAGCGAAAATTATTCTTCACTTTTGCAAGAGAAAACAAATTTGATTTTACATAAAAAATCCTAATTGTTATTAAATTTATGCAATAAAAATAATTTTAATTGCTAACTTTTGTAAAGCATTAGTAATACCTTAAGTGAAAGTATATCTAAAACATACAACAAAACAAAAAACAGCAAAAATGTCCGAAGAGGACGTGATAAAAATCGATCAACCTCAAGAGTTGAGCTTCGAAAAATGTAAGTATGTATATGTTTATGTACGATATGGGACGACGATGACAAAAAAAAACACACAAAGAATATGAACTAACTATGAGTTATTGTCTGTTTGATGATAAATAGATCCGGAAAGTCAAGAGGAACAAGAAAAACGAGAATACATTGAGAAACTTCTAAAAGAGGGAAATGGACAAATTGAATTGAAAAAATTAAGAGAATTGGCGCGTTCAGATCATGGTCTCGTCACGGACGAGCTACGAAGAAAGCTATGGCCACAATTGGCCGAGGTTGATGTTTCCAATTTAGATCCAGCTCCCAAATTGATTGATTTACAAACACATCCAGAATACAATCAGGTCGTGTTAGATGTTAACCGTTCATTAAAACGTTTTCCTCCTGGTATTCCATATGAACAACGTATAGCTCTTCAAGATCAGCTAACCGTTTTGATTTTGCGAGTAATTCACAAATATCCAAATTTACGATACTATCAGGGCTACCATGATGTTGCTGTCACCTTTCTATTGGTAGTTGGCGAGGAAGTGGCCTTTGCTGTAATGGAAGAGCTCTCAACTAATCATTTCTCCGAATGTATGCAAGAGACAATGGATGCCACACAAAAGAGACTGATGTTCATATGGCCTGTAGTAAATTTTGAAAATCCAACATTATTTCAATTTCTACAACGATCAGCTGTGGGTACATTATTTGCATTGCCCTGGTATTTGACTTGGTTTGGTCATAGTTTGAATTCATACAAATCGGTCGTACGTTTGTACGATTACTTTTTAGCCTCACCTATTTATTCACCGATATTCGTAACAGCTTCAATAATATTACATCGTGCCGACGTTATACTTGTGGAAGAATGTGATATGGCGATGATACATTGTTTACTCTCTAAGGTAAATTGCAATTCAAAACTTTTCTTTCAAGTGTATATCATAGGCATAATGGTGATATAACCCTCTCGCCACCAAAACCGGTTGAAAAAATATAGAATATAATACGACACAAAATAACTTTAAAATAACACGGTTTGTAACTTTAAATCATGATTAAATTAATAAGGTTTGCGCATTCAAATTTTTGTTGGTTGCCTAAACCAGGACATTTTATTAAATATTTTCAAATATCGTAATTTGATTAGAAGAATTTTGTTAAAAACTATGTTTAAATATTTATTATCGCTATTAAAACATATGCTTTAATACGAAAATGGTAAAATTGTACATAGAAATCTTCTTTCGAAATGGTAAAGAAAAGGTTTAAAAAATCTTAAATATTTTGTTTTAAAATAATTTTGGTAAAAAATTTGAAAATTCGTTTTACTAGAATCAAAGCACCACAAGATTTTCGGAACATAAAAAGTATGTTTTTTTTTTTTAAATTTCTATCATTAAATGTTTTGAAATTCCCTATCAAAATGTATAATAACCAAAGCAACTGGCAATATGATCTAAATCAATTATTAGCTCATAAAAAATGCAAAAAAAAACGTAAAATTTGCTCTTAAAACACAAATTTTCTTTAAGAATTCGTATTTTAAAACTTCTTTTTGAGTATAGTTGAAATAACTTTGAGAAATTTATTTTAATTGCCAACAAAAAAGGGAATATTAGATTGAATATAGATAGATCGGTACAGTTTTAAAACAAGAAATTTAAATTTGCAAAAATGGCTTAATCTTCCGAAATTAGTGTTGAAAACCCAACAAAATATTTTTTATTGCAACATAAAATTGTTCGACAACTAAAAACCAAATAAAAAAAAATTTCCTAAAATATGCTATAAAAATATGCTTTTGTTCTAATAAGTACAAAAATATGCTCAAAAATAAGATTTTTTTTTTTATCAAACAATAGATAACAAAATCAATGCCAGAATTCGTCAATTGTTCTAAAAAAGATAAATATCATTATTTTTGTAATACGACTCACAGGAAAATACATGAAACAACATATTTCTGATTGCGCTGAAACATAGGATATTTTGTGTAACAAAAATCCGTGAAAACTTCTAGGAATTTTAGATTTATAGAATTTTAAATGTTTCGGTGGGAAAAACCAATAAACGCCAGAAAAAATAATACAAAAAATTGTTAAATTCTGCAATAAAATTTTAATTAAAGACACTTGGAAAGACACAACAAAATCAATATATTTTAAAGTCAGAAAATCTTAAAAAAAATTTACACGAGCGCTGGAAAATTACAAATCCGAAAAATTTTAAAATAACCAAAAACAACAAATTACTTTTCTCTGGTTTTAAAAGAACAAATTTTCCGGATTTAATTTTTTGTTTTAAATTTAGTTTGACATTTTTTTTTTTAGATTTTATTCGATATACAAATTTTTTAGTTAACGGTCCCTTTGATGGTCTTAAAATTAAAAATTTCACACACATACTTTTACTGAAGTTAAAGATGTTTTAATTTGGAAAATTCTGAATTTCTACATTTAAGATCATCAAAAGTAAATAATTTGTAATAATTTTATCCACGAGTAATTTTTTGTAGTAGCCTGGAACACTTGAGTACGGTTTTGCGAAAATATGACAAAAGAAAAAATTATTTTTTTTTTGTTTCATATCCTATGAAATAAAAATCCATCTCAGAGTTCCCGAACCTCAACAAAAATCAGAAAAACTTCTTTAAAATTTACAAAAATGTTTAGAAATTGTCACCCCCAAAATCGAGGGCTGGATCCGCCACTGCCCGCACTAAAGTCAGCATTTTATAAAAGCGACTGTTAAATAAAAACCAATTTTTAACTATTTTGCTATTATAGTCAAAAATAAAGTCAGTTTTTTTCAATTTATAACGAGCTTTCAACCTCCGTATATTTACAAAAATAAAGCAAATCAAACATATTAGCTAGGTTGATACTAGTATTTCGATCTGGCTAAAGATCTCATCAGAACCAGAAGTTTTAGAAAAGTTAGAGCCTCCATAATAGGCAGAACTTTAACAAAAAACCTATTAATAATCAATTTCGCTCCATTCTTGTCTTCTTAGTAATCAAGCACGTGGTTAGGTCTTTTCCTAACAAGCATCATGACGTTACTAAACTTTGAAGACCAAAAATGTTCTATTTATATAAAAAATTTTTAGTTTGTACTCTGGCTCAAGTAATATTTTTTACAGTTATATTTGTTTTTTGTTTTTATATACATCGAGATTATTTTTATGTTATTTTCAATTTATAACGAGCTTTCAACCTCCGTATATTTACAAAAATAAAGCATATCAAACATATTAGCTAGGTTGATACTAGTATTTCGATCTGGCTAAAGATCTCATCAGAACCGGCATTTAGACTAGATAGCAAAACACGTATTTTGCCAAAACGAGTGGAAAGGAATAAACAAATGTTGGAGCACAAATACGTGTCTTGTCAAAACACATGTTTAGCTGTCTAGTGAGAATGTGGCTTTAAGTTGAACCGGCTTTAAACGGGTGTCAGATCAAATGTACAAAATGTTTTCATACACCTTGTACTAAAATCTAAGCAAATGGCAACATTGAACAGCTGATTTTATATTAGCTCAAAAAAGAAAATAAAATTATTTAAATTACTAAAGGCATTAAAAATGCCTTTAAAGTTTGCAAGGCAAGTCCTGAAAGGGAAAAATTGTATTATAATAGTTTTCTTTTGGCGATGTTGGAGCTGAAGAAGCCAAGGGAGGCATAATCTAACTGGGGTACTGCTGATAAGGAATTCCTCTGGAAGTGCATCTCTGTTTATTTTGGTTTCTTTTAATTTAAATAATCAAGTTTAAACATTTTTCTTTTTTTTCGCAAAATTTCCTTGTCGAAAACAGCTGATTGTGTTGTTATATAGGTTAAAACCAACTTCAGCTAGTTTTAAATTTAAAACAGACTAACGATTAAATTCTCAATTAGTCTTGCCGTTCCGTGCCGTGACGAATGAGCTGTTTCGTTCATAGTTTATGTGAGGTGCTTTTTAGAAAAACGCACTATCCATAAACCAAGCGGGTGTCTATGGACCAGGTTTCCAACGGGCCTTACCCATGGGTAGATACCCCTCCATTTTTCAGACAGAGATTTTTGCTATCTGTGTCTGCGCGGAGGAGTGTCTACGAAGGGGCACTATTAGATCTCGCATCTACATTCTTTCCGACAGTCAGGCGGCATTGAGGGCTTTAATGTCCTATGAGGTGTCATCTGGTCTGGTCATGGAATGCATTCTGGCTCTTAACCGACTTGGCAGGCGCAACTCGCTTACCTTAGGGTGGGTTCCTTGTCACGAGGGGCATGAGGGCAACGAGAGGGCAGATTGTCTTGCTAATTGCGGGGCCCGAAGGCCCTTTATTGGCCCTGAACCATTCTGTGGTATACCTTTGGGGTATGTTAGGGAGAAGCTCGGGTCGTGGAGGGAGTCAGAATTCTCTCTCTATTGGGAAAACTCTCTTGGCCAACGACAGGCTAAGAGATTAATTTCTTTTTCCAGTGCAGGATCGAGGAGACTCTTGTCCCTCGGGAGGGGTGACTTGAGAACCCTGGTGTCTTACCTGACTGGACACTGCAATCTCAGATACCACCTGCGCAAAAGGGGTCTTTCGGACACGGATGAGTGTAGGTTTTGCGAACTGGTAGCTGAGACATCAGAGCATGTTCTTTGCGAATGTCCGAGGCTATGTGAAAGGCGTGCCAAGTTTCTTGGCAATCGCTTTGTCTCCCCTTCGGACATTATGAAGATTTTGCCTAATAGGATTATTGGCTTCATAGGTAGCTTGAATCTTTAGGGTAACTTTAGGCAGCACAAAAGACCTATGTTGGTCGCGGTGCATAGTGCCATATAATCTAATCTCTAATCTAAAATCCATAAACCAAAAACAAAACAGCTGATTCGTTACGGTAATGGAACGGCAAGACTAATTGAGCCTTAAAGTATACCTAAAGTAAAGGGTCCGCTATCTAACGTTTTTTTTTCAACTAGTGCTTATTTCGTGAATGGTAACACTTAGCTCATGTCTGATATGACAGATAATTAGTTTTATCCTTCCGCTGAACGAATATGGTTGTGTATACGCTTGAACAACGCTGGGAAATATTGCGACATTACTTGGAAAATCATGGTAATGTTGCAGAAATGAGCAAGGAGTGGCCGTTACAGTCAATGGCAATCGTTATCGGGCCATGTTGAACGAATTTTTGTTCACAAAAATTGAAGAGGAGGATATTGGCAACATTTGGTTTCAACAGGACGGCGCTACGTGCCACACAGCCGAAGCTACACTCGATGTTTTGCGCCCTGTTTTTGAAGATCGCATTATCAGCCGCAGAGCTGATGTCGTTTGGTCACCTCGGAGCTGCGATTTGACACTGTTGGACTATTATTTGTGGGGTGCCGTCAAAGATAAGTGTTACGCCAACAAGCCAGAGACAATTGACGCTTTAAAGTACAATATTCGTGAAGCCATTGGTGAAATACAGATGCACACAATCGATAATGTGCTTAAAAATTGGACCGATCGTGTAGGCTACTGCATGGCCAGCCGAGGCAGCCATTTGAATGAAATTATTTTCCATTATTAACCGGAAGGATTTTACTTTCAAATAAAAAAAGAAATTTGAGAAAATATTCAGTAGTTTTTTTTATAGCATTTTCAAAAAAAAAAAGTTATTTGGCGGACCCTTTATAACTTTTAGAAAAGTACACTTTCGAACTCTTAACACATTTCCAACCAGTGGTCGAAAATTTTTTTCTAACGCTCAGAAAAAATATTAAGAACCCTTTAATAATGTATGCCTTGGAACTAAAACCTGTATTATAATTATAATTCACAGCAAAAATAATTTAAACTTCAGATTGTAGCTTTTTTTTTGCCATTTTTGTATATCGTATCCAGCAAGTATTTGAAAATTCTACCATCCCTTCTGACCAAACCTGAAGAACTAAAAATAAAAACTTAAAAATATACATTTTTTTCAAGTCTGTAGCACCTGTAGAAAGTTTCATTGATTTTTACTGAGCAGTTTTAGAGCGGTTAGAAATGAGTTAAGACCATGTTTTTGGTAAAAAATCTTATTTTTGAGCATATTTCAGAAATTTTTTGCAACAAAATCATATTTTCCGTTTTTATTTCAATTTTTAGTTACTAAAATTTATGTTCTAAAAATGTTGAACATTTTTTTATATTTCCTGGAGTTTGCGACACCGATTTTGTAAATTTAATTCTTTTTTAAGACTATATCGATTTCGCCATAATTAATCATTTATTTTCCAGTTTAAATAAATTTCGCAAAACTTACTCCAACTGTACTAACAAAACATTTTTAAATACGAACTTTTAAAGAAAAAGCTTATTTTTCAAATTTTATTAGCATAATTTCCGTTTTTAGGGCTTAAAATGAATTTTAGGGCATATTTCTGGTTACCCTGACATTCTCACAATCTCAAAAAAGATATAAATATATTTCTGGAATAAATTAGTAAATCTTTAAAGTCATGGCAGAAATTAAAAGAATTGTGTTATGCAAATTTTACTACGTTGTGGTAAAGTTCATTAGGAAATCCAAAGGTAATTAGGAAACACTACATATTTGAGGTATTTAAAATCAGTAAATCTTCAAACTTTTAACAGAAATTAAAAGAATTCTGTTATGCAGATATAACTCTAATGTGGTTAAATTCATAAAAAATGCACCATTGTTGTAAGCTCAGCCGATTGCAACGCTCTCTTCTAAAAATCTAAACGGGGATTTTTGAGAGTTTTTGTAGAAAATGCTAAAAATTTGTTAACAATGGACTTTTAATTAAATAATTTTCATGTTTTTAAGTCGTTTTAATTAAATTTTAAAGATAATTTGAGCTTAACAATATATTCTTTGTATTATTAATGTATAATTAACACAAACTTTTAATTATTTATATTGAAAATTAAACACTAAAAACAGCACTATTAACAGTTTTTTTGCATACCCAGTTCAAATATAAAATTTAACAACAACCGAGTATATTGGTTCCTCTTTATCTAATTGCTCCCTGGTAAACTAACACATTTTTTTGTGAAATCAAAAACTGCATACTAGGGTTATAACTTTTTTGTTGCGAAAATGTCCATAACTTAAAAATCATTTGAAAACTATAGTTGTCTAGTTTGCAAATTGCGGTTCAAAATTCACAAGTTTGTTCTAAAATACATTTTAAATGCAAATGCGATTTTAATTAAAAATCGTATTGTAGACAATTTAAGTTTCAAATGCTTTTTAAATCTTTAAAATAGTCCATCTATTTTGAAAAAAATGGCTCTTCAAAGTTCTCTATTTTTAGCACTTTTTTCATTTTTTAAAAAATTAAACACTCGAGTTTACGCAATTTTAAGGAACTGATAACAGTAGTGAGTAATATACATCCTAAAGAATATGTATGTCAAATTTTAACAAAATCAAAGGGCTGGGATCCACGTTCTCTCGTGGAATGGACTATATACAAAAAAAAAATCAAGAAATAGAACTGTTAACTTTTGTTTATTTAAACTTTACTAAACCCAAAGTTTTATATATAAAAAACTTAATATTAAAATAAAAAAAATATAAATTTTGATTATTAAATCACAAAAAAAGTGCTAGATCTAGCATCCATTATGCTATAATGGCAACCCAGTTGTCAAGTGAAACTATATTTTTATTTGTTTTTTTTCATGGATGGTAACCGATTTGGTAACGGTATTTTAGGGGTAACGATATTTCAGTTATTTCGGTAACGGTATTTTAGTTATATTGATAACATTATATATTAACGGGTTTTCAGTTAACGGTATTTTTAGGTCAGCGTTATTTAAGTTATTCAGGTAATTGTCAGCAGATCTTTGATGAATTCATTCAATTTGGGAACGAATTCCCTAAAATGGAATTCAATTTTATAATCCAAACAATGAATTCCTTAATAAGAAAATACTAACAATTAATTCCCGTGAATCAATTCAAAGATTCCAAATTTAGAGAATGAATTCCATGAATAAAACATTAAGCATTAAAATTAAGGAATTCATTCAAAAATAATTGATTCAAAATCAGTTAATTCAACTTTTGATCAAGGAGTTCATTCCATTTTTGTTTATTCCCTAAGGACGTAACTTTTTGGTTTAATTCTCAAAAAACTAACTTTTGAAGTGTGTGTATTTCGTTAGAATAAAATGTAATTTTTTTTCGCTTGAAACCAGTGTTCTGGTGAATGTTTTTGGTAATTCCATGTTTGGAAAATAAAAATTGCTCTGAGAGGATTTATATGATCTTTAAATACAAAAATATTTTTTAAATCAAAAATCGGGTGTAGGTTTTTAAATGTATTATTATTTTGAATTTGATCCATTATTTTTATTTTGTCCAATAACCAATTTTAAAATTGTTGGTGTTTTTATGTTACAAAACCATATCAGCCGTTATTTTGAAAACAAACTAACTATTATGATTGAAATAAAAATGCGGATTTATTGTATTTAATTAACAAACTGCATCTTCGTGATTTGTTATTTTTATATTATTAGACACTGCACGCAGTTCCTTCAGCGAATAAAAAAAAGTAAAATCCCTATGGAATTAAACCAAAAAGTTTCTTAGGGAAGTAAACCAAAAATTTAAGTCGCGAGGTACATAAACCAAAAAGTTATGTCTTTAGGGAATTAAACAAAATAGTTAAGTCCCTAAGGGAATTAAATGAAAACTGAATGAATTCCCAGACTAAAAGTTTAATTAACTGGATTTAAATAAATTCCATAATTTTCATGAAGGAATTTAAAAAATGAATGAATTGCTTCAAGGCAAATCGAGTTAAAAAAAAGGAATTCATTGACTTCCTTAAAGTTATAACTCATTCCTAAAATTTAAATTCATTTAAAAAAATTGGAATTAGGGCATGAATTCTACAAAGCTCTTATCGTCAGGTTACTATTGGTTTGACCCACTGAACATTTTTGTCAAAAATGTGTTAGAAATGGATTATATATATTGCAAATATCGTTTTTCTAATTCCAAAACCAGTTTCTCGATACATTGTATTATATCTGAGATATTCAGAATCGACTTTGCATTATATCCGCAATTTTAATGTTTAATGAACATTGATCTGCTGCATATACCACAGTTTGGCACATGGAGTAAATTTTGTATACAAAAATAAAAAAAAAAAATACTTTACTGTTTTGCTGCAATTGAAATACTGCATGCAAAAGTTTAAAAATTTATTTCATTATTGTTGGGCTGCATGACCAAATCAACAAAGTAACATCTAAACAAAAAAGAGAACTGCTGTTAGACGTCAAAATGTATTGACGTGCAGCATAGAAAGTCATATTACAAAAAAATATGAATTTTTATCCTTCGTAAAAATTTTTATCCTTCGTAAAAACTTAACTTTTGATTTACATAATTTAAAAGTGTAAAAATTTGTAGTTTTGGTTAGAATATATGCAGCAATAAATGGGAGAAACAAATATTTATCATGTAGATTTTAAGAAAAATTAGTGTAAACCTAGTATTTACAATGCGGTAATCGATTAATCGATTCCTCGATTAATTTCCTCTATTTCGGTTAATGTCGAAATAAATAATTTAAAACTGAAATCGGTTAAAATAGGTCGATTAATCGATTAAAATTTGTATATGCATTTTTACACAAAACTTGTCAATTGTCTTAACTTTGGTTAAAAAATGGAAAAGCTTGGAAAAAAGAAACACTATATAAAATATCATAAAATTATTTCAAAATTATGTGAAAGCGACCCTTAAGCCAATAGATAACACATTTTTACCGGCTTTAGCAAATTAGATAGAACATGTTTTATTCTGTTTTAATTTTTTTAAAAACTCATATTAATGCTAACCAAGACAAGGCTGATGGCTTTTGAAGACTATGTGTTTCAAGCAAGGCTGAATTTGATTTAAATCGATGGCACACAACTATCAATTAATTTACAAATTAATTCGGTATTAAACCGATTTCTTCTTCCATTTCCCAACAACATTTCTTATAATGAACTCCCAACCACTACAATTTTCAAATATGTTCAAGTGAAAATGAAAGATATACTTAGATATAACCAGTTTCAGAATCTGTTTTAAATGTTCTACTTCCAAGCAATTAAACTGGCTGATTTCGGAACAATTTCAATCTAAAATCATTGGTATAAAAACCGATAGTAGAACGGGTTATAAGAAAAATAATTTGTTCTACAAGCCGTTCTTCGGAACTTGCATATTTTGAAAATGGTAACACTTGTAGATTCTTATGTATTTTTAAAAGGAAAACTGTGTAACTCAAAAGATTTATTTTCACTGAATATATCTGATAACAAAAGTAAATTTTAAATGGCAAAAAAGTTAAAAATTGTACAAAAAAAAAGGAAAAAATGTCATGACAATTCCAACAATTCCTTAAAATAACAGTTGATTTATCCTCAAACCGGCTTAAGCTTTTTTGCAATGAAATTTATACTACTTGTTCACCACGAAAAATAAACACTATGTTCTTCTACCAAAATAGGTTTAGTGAGAATCTGAAAAACTAATCCTTAAAAATAAATAACTGTAGGTATAAATTATTCATCTTACTAAGATATAATTACAGCCCAAAAATTGCTGTTTTCATGGCGATTTTTATTTTTCGAAAAAAGGGAAATTGATCGAAAACGCATTTAAACTTCAACATATATTGATTAAACTTAAAGGTTTTGCTAATACTACTTAGTATAATCTTTCTCCTAAATTTTATAAAAATTCGTCCAAACGTTTTCAAGTTAAGACGATGTCCTTTACAGGCATTCCTTTGGGATCCTGTATGTGCTTTGCCCAAAATTAGAGCTTTTTTAAAGATTAAGCTTCAATCTTACTTTGAGGTTATCAACGGTTTTCAGTCAACATAAATATGGTTTCCAGATTTTAAAAATTGTGTTTTACTTCAAAAATATATATTTTATCCAATTTTACACAATTTTAACTTTAACGCTTTCAAACCGTGCCATGTATTGTACACAAAAACTTACTTCACGAAATATTTTGTAAATTTGGTAATCTATGTAGCGGCATGGGTGTCACAAGGGGTTAATATTAGTTAATAATCAGAATGCGGATGGGGAATAGGAGGAATAAACAATAAAGGAGAAGAAAAAAATATTGCTTTAGAAAATAAAGTAATTTTTAAGATGCCATAACAAATGAGATTTGTGTTTTTGGAATAAGATAAAAGGGTAAATTAAAAGGAATGGTCAATTCCTTTTATGGATAGTATTCGGAGAAGCCATTTTTTTTAAATATGGCGGCAGAGTGAAGTAAGTTGGGTGAGAAAGTTTAATGGTATCAGTAGAATAGGATAGATGTAGAATAAGAATTAGTAGTTTAGTGGGCGGGGTTAGATAATTTGTAGTTTTAGACGGGAATTTAAAAATGGTTTGGCTAATGTTGAATTTTAGCGGCAGTTTCATTGCTGCGAGAACATTTAAAAGAGTCACCAGCTGTTGTTCGTAGACGGACAACGAAAATTGATTCAACATCAGTAACAAGCCGGTGGAAGCCATTTTAAATTTGCGTCTAAGCGTTAGACTTTTAAATATAAGGGTGAGTTTGTTTATCAGTAGAAACGTAGGAATTTTGTTTAAGCTCGTTATTTTATGTATATTTCTGATTAGTCTCACCAAGCGCCTAAGGACGATTTTTATTTTTTTTTGCGGAAAACTTGGAGGACTTCAACCCTGTCAGTAGAAGATATTGGTATAAGCCAAGGCGTCCTTTGGTTCGGCGGGTTGTAGTCCACGGCATTTTTGGAAATCCGCAACCATCTTGCGAAGTTAAAGCCATTTGGTTATACATTTTACAACATTCTTTTTCTACTAAAAAAATCTGAAGCTGTTGGGGAACGTTTAAGTATAATCGTACAAGCTGTCCTTGGTGCCTTTTTGAAAAAAATGTAATACGTTGGTGAGTCCATGAAGTTTAAAAAAAAGTGAAAGTGCAAAGTAAAATTTAAAGATATTCGAGAAAAATCGGCAGTGATATACATACATATGTATTAAGTAGTTTTAAGTAAACATTTTTAGTGATATTATAATTTTTTGTGTAAGGAAATTATTTAGTGGTTAGTGTTAAGTGTTTTTGTTGTTATTCTTTGTGTAACCCCAATACACTGCCGAATTAATACCTCCAAAAAGTGCGCGTTAAGGGTCTCATTTGGCCTATAAAAAATTTTGTTATTACGTATTAGAGAGCTCTCTCATAGGTAGAAACTACATTTTAACGTTTAAATTAAAGACCGGAAAGTTGCAGGTCTAGGGGTTTTTTATGAATTTTTTTTGGGAATCAATGATTAGGGAATAAGTGTTTTTTTTAGTTTTAGTGTACGTTTTTTTTTATAATTATTTCTCAGTTAAGTTAATAATTTTAATTAGTAATCTTAGTACCTATACTTACTTTTTTTTATATTCCAATTTTTTTATTATTTACTTTTTTTTTATTATTTTTCATTAAATTTCCAATAAATAGAATAGGATATTTATATTAGTAAATTTTAAATTAATATGTTTTCATTTGGTTAACATTTTGAAGATAATGTCCGGTTAAAAGTTCATAAGTGTGTGTTAACGTAAGTATGTAGGGTGACCAGTGTTGTGGTGTTTGTGGGATGACCTAATAGTTTGAAAGATAGGTTATCAAGGTAGGGTGGGCGACTAGAGGGGTCATATGTCATCTTTTGTCCCTGTTAAAGTCTATTGTTGCCGTGAAATATTGCCTGTATTTCTATTGGTCTGTCAAAAATCAAAATTGCAGTTACAAAATCAACCTCAATTTCAATTTACAATATTTTATTTATATTTATTTTCAACTCACAATATTTGTGAAATTTTAGCATAACCGCATCATGATTTAGAAGCCTTCAAAATGCCGAAATTCTTTTTTGCATACATAAACTAACCAACATTCAAAAAAGTTTTACAGTTACTAAATACATGGCAGTTGTGTAGTAATCAGTAGTAGTTATTTTTAACTTTAATTGCAGTTGTTTGTTATTTTAAAAAACAAACAACTGCAGTTATTTTAAAAAACAGTTATTTTAAAAAACAACAGAAGAAAAGTACTGTATTTTTTTAACAGTTGTGTCGCAAATTGGCTCATATTTATTTGCAGTTTTATTTGTTGATTTAAATGTTTAAAATTATTTATTATTTCCCTTTGTTTGGTGGTCTGTGATGACCCTTAATATTGTTAAATTTATAACGTTTTTATGTACATGCATTGTTGTTGGCATGTTTTTATAAATTTTTGTATTCCTCTTTAAACATTGATCTTACTGCGGTGTTTGGTTTGGTTTCGTTAAGTTTTTTTTATTAAAGAAACCGTTATTCCATTTGAGTAGAAACATAACAAACAGTGGCTCTTTGCTACATTTTTATTTTGTACAATTTAGTTTGTGAAGGAATAACACTGCGGTAAGTTCAAATGTGGTATCAATTTGTAACTTTTTATTTACATGTAAATTTTTTTAGAAATAAACGCACCGCACCGTACATACATACTAATTTAAATACATTGGTTATGATTTATTGTCGGTGTTGTTAAATTCGCCCCCTTCTCAAACGACCGTCATAGTCAGTGACAAGTTGTTTGAATCATTTTTTTTTGTATATTTGTAAACAACTACCAAAACAGCAATTTTGCAGTAATTAGTTCATTTTTGTTAGTTATTTAAAAATAGAAGATTATAACGAGTTTTGAAAAATTCTCATTTATTTTATATTTGTTATTATGTTCAGAGTTTGCTAATAATAAATAGAAATTTTTATTATATTTCCAATGCATTGAAACGTGATAACTGGAATGCCGTTTGGAATTTTGACTTTGCATTTTAAGTAGGATCAAAGAGTATATACAAATAGAGAAGCTACTGTACACAGCGTTTTTATGCTTACCGACTGAACTCGGGCGAGGTAATGTTTTTTACACTAAAATATAATTGCAACATGTTGATACAAAATTGTTGCTTAAAACAATCTTTTATTTTGCTTATATTTTGTTATTTTCTATTAAAATTTAAGGTTTTTTAATTTTATCTTGCTTATTTTATCGTTAAAATTTAAAATAAATAAACATTTTATTAAATTATTATTCAAAAAGATGATAAAAATTAATGTAAACTTTTAAATTTCTGCAACATGTTTTCATTTGCTCGGTGCGAGTTTACGAACAAATAAAAATAGGGCATATTGAGAGAGATTGATGTGGAGAGAAACCCACTGGTAGGATGTAGGAAATACAAATTTTTGTTGTAATTTAAGAAAAAAAGTTTTTTCTTTATTGAAAATTATTTTTAAAATGCCGAAAAAATAACTGTGGAAAAACAGTCAAAATTTATGTAGTAAAAAATTGTCAGTTGTTTCTACTAAAGGTTGTTTTTTATACAGGTATATAACTTTAAGTGGGCAACACTTTTTTAACTGGAGGCCATTGTGTCAGCTGTCAAGTGATTTATGTTTAGTTTGGTTTGGCATTTCAACATGAATAGACTGACGCCTGAACAACGCTTCCAAATTGTGCAAATTTATTTTTAAAATCATGGTTCTGTACGAAATACGGATCGCGCACTACGTCCATTTTACGGTTAACATAATCGTCTATCAGAGCAATTAATTCGATTAACCATGGAACGTTTTAGTACCACATTTACTCTAAATGATAATATACATCCACAGAGACGTCGTACAGTGCGTACAGAAGAAGTCATTGCTGCTGTAGAGCGTAGCGTATAGAGCCATTATTACTGACTTTTTCGTTCATCAATTTAACACCCATGATGTTCAGGAGCTGTGGTTTCAACAAGACGGCGCAACATGTCACACAGCTCGTGCCACAATTGATTTATTGAAGGAAACGTTTGGTAACCGCATAGTTTCACGTTTCGGACCCGTGAATTGGCCTCAAAGAAAGTGTGCGTTAACGCCGCTGGACTATTTTCTGTTTAGATATGTGAAGTCGCTAGTCTACGCCGATTACCCAGATATTGACCACTTGGAAGACAAAATTCGCCGTTATTGACAATATATGGCCACAAAAATTGGAAAAAGTCATCGAAAATTGGACCTCCAGATTAGACTACGCCCGAGCCAGCCGTGGCGGTCATATGCCAGAAGTCATATTTAAATTATAATGTCAGAAGATTATCTTTCGAATAAAGTTAATTTCATGTCAATTTGAAAAATTCATCTTTGTTTTATTCCATTTCAAAGTTCTATACCTCTATAAAAAAAGCACCCTTTACATAGTTAGTTGTTTTAAAACAGTTAAAAACAACTACATTTTTAGTTATTTTAACGGTAATTACATTTATCGCCTCTTTAACTGAAATTGCAGTTGTTTTAACTGTCATTTTCAGTAGATTCTGTTGTAGAACTTTTTTGAGTGAACCATCCCGCTTTTGGCGAGATTATTTTTGTCTTTTAGAACTTCTTAATAGAATTTTAACAAAAAATAAATAAATGTTTTAAAAACGTTTAATATTTTATAGTTTTAGGAAATTAAATTGAAATAAAGTTAACAGAACTAGTGATGAAATTTCCACATTTTTTATTAGTGCCGAATGTGCCATTGCACTGTGATAATTATCTTAATGATCTTAATAAATTTTGACATAGAAGCAATAAAGTAGCACTGGAACTCTTCCATTTAAAGTTTTTATTAAATTTTATTAGAATTTACTTTCCTCAAATCCTTCACCATTTGTTTAGTATATATGTAGGTCCTATTTTTACACATTTTACTGAGTTACAGTCCGTTTACGAAACGCTAGAGTAATGAAGCCTTAACGCTTTCGTTGGGCCAAGAACGAGTTTTTGACCATGCAAAAAATATTAATTTTATTGTTAATTTTTTAAAGAAAAATTACCACCTATTACACAAATTCAAAGCGTTTTTACTAGTTAAGTTTACTTTAAAGTTTTTTTTTGATAAAAGTATAAAAATTTAGAAAGTTTTTACGAAAAAATAGAAAAAAGATACAGAAGATTTTAGTATTTTCCATAATTTTAGTCACAACACTTTTATAGGAGAATTTTACAAAAGGACTTTAAACATTTGGAAAACTTTTCAGAAAAGTATAACAAATAGCTTCTAAATATTTTTCATAAAAAATATCCAAAAATACCAAACAAATTTTTTAACATAATAACATTTTTTAATTACAATCCAACGCTCTCTTCTAAAAACCTGAATTGGTTTTAAGAGAGTTTACAGTTAATTTGTGTCGTTTAATGTTACAGTTATTTTGTGTCGTTTGGTGGAATTACCACAAAATTTTGTTTACATGTACTAAAAAATATGCATTGAAAAAACTTCTATAAAACTGTTTCTCTTATAACCGGTTGGCATATAAAATTAAACAGATGTTGAGTACATTGGTTCTTCTTTAGTGTATATAATAATTATAAGTGGTTTTTTAGTACTTTACTAAAAAAAATTAATAATCATTACAACACAAAAACCCGTAGTTTTTCATGTTTTTTGCATTCAAATTTTATACTCATTTATATATTAATTATAAACAGTGCTAAAAAAATATAAAAAAGTGATAGATTTTTTTCATTAAATTTTATTATACATATTTATGATGTGAGCAAGATTATTCAAGTTCAAGATCATTTGTTTTTTGTTAAACAAAAACCGTGCAATGTTTATTTATTACTCAAAAAAGTTTTTGCCCGCTAACTTATAGCAGACTTTATCTACTGACAGGTCCTTACATGTTCCCTGATGATTTTCGGTGACGCGAAATGAAACATGTAAGGACCTGTCAGTAGATAAAGTCTGCTATAAGTCTGCAAGGTTTTTTGTTTAACAAAAAACAAATGATCTTGAACTTGAATAATCTTGCTCACATCATAATTTATGATAAAAGATCGAAAAATAAACTTTTGGTTTTAATTTTTTAAAATTTAAAAGTAAAACATTTATACATATTTATATATAATGAAATGTTTTGAGATATACAATTATATATAAAAGTGATATAATTATTTCTGATTATGTACATATACACTTACACATGATCATATATGGTAGAATATATGGTCACATATAGATTTATATAAATTTCATATGATCTGATATACAATATATGCTAATATATAGCATACGATACAATTATATATTACGCCATATTAAACAATTTTCATAAACTAAGTATAAGATGTGAACATACATAATAATATCGTATATAGCCATACATATAAGCATATGTAATGATATCAAGTTGTATATTAATATACATATATATATATCGGAACATTTTTCGCCGGGTATATAAAAACTTTTTATTTCTTAAAAAAACTTTTCTCTATTATGTAAAAAACGTTTTATTTATTTTTCTTTTTTCTTTTAAATAATAGTTTTAAAAATAGTTTTAAACTTTGGAAAAAAATAAAATTGTATTGTTTTTGAAATATAAATATTTTTTATTAAAATAAAAAAAATGAATATTAAAATTATTCAAGTTCGAAAATTTTGAAAATTAGTTTATTTTAAACAATACTTTTTTTCCTGATTAAAATTTAAAAACTAAGTTTTTAGTTTGTTAAATCCGGTATTTTTCAAATACGCAAAGTCAAAAATATGCCAAAATAAGTAACAACTGATTCCCAATATTAACGTTTTCAAAATCAACAAAAGCTGCGTTAACGATTTAAATTTTCTGTACATGATTTGAATCATTTGAGGACGTTTAAATCTTTTAAAATCACCATAAATAATGAGATTTTATATTTATCGTTACAATTTGTTGAATTCCAAGAGAAATTGGAAAAATATTCCAGTGTTTTTGCAAAGATAAATATTGTAGTGTAAATTAATAACCGAAACAAGTTTTCCTATTTTATTTTGAAAATTCGTAAATATTCCGATATTTATCAAAAGAATAGTAATTGCAACAAAACACTTTGTGAACATCTCTCATTAGTAATTCCTAAATGGGTTAACTTATATATATCATAAATTTTGTATTCAAGATTTGTCCATAGAATTAAACAAAATTAAAGTTTCTAAAATATTTTTTTTTAATTTTTTTAAATTAACTAATTTATGAAAATACGTCCTTATTGAAAATCGGAAAATTTTTCAAAGTCTGGTAGCGACCCCCAAAATTTTGAAAAAAATTAGAGAATTTTTTAAATTAATGGCTCTTCAAAGGTACATACTGGATACTTAGATTATTTTCATAACTGAAAACCATGAAAAAACGCTATTGTAAATCTTTTAAACTGAATATGAAGACATTTTGAGCTCCATAAATTATATATGTACAAAAAGTTAATGAATTTTCCCACCAATTTATATTCGATGTCTCGTGGATCTCATGATATTGTACAAACTATCTCTATCAGAAAAAAGAGAATTAGAGAGTTTAAAATTTCAAACCATTATTTTATATTTTCTTCTAGTTACCCGATGATTTGCCATTCGAGAATCTCTTAAAAACATCAAGTAGACTGTATGAAAAATACTCCTTAACTGTTATTGAAAAAGAGGTGGAAAAGCTGATACAACTAGAGTAAGTTTTTTAAACCATTTGTAATAGTTTTAGCTTGTTTATTGAAAATTATTTTTTTTTTTTGCCTTCACAGGAAACAACAAAGACAACTAGAAGAAACACTTATTGCGAAAAGACGGAATAAGATTGCTCGAAATTCCCGCAACAATGGTAATTATTTACTTAACCATTGGCTGCCCCAACTATTGACACCAAAGTCGTTTATGGTGACAACAGCATTTTCCATTCTTGTTGGCCTTTGTGCATACTATTACAAAAGTCAATACTTGTCTACGGGAATTAGTTGAGTAAGTTTGTCCTTGCTGCCGTCAGTGCCTCAAGCACTGCGTCAAGCAACGACACCTCACTGGAGATGGATAGGATTTTCATTATTTTAAATTAACCTTTATCCTAAGAAATGTTTTGTGTGGGTCTTTTTTATTTAGTTTATCTTTATAATTTTTTTTTATAATTTTTCCTCTATTTTAACCAGCATTTAAGCTAAATGCATTGCAAATTTAAATAAAATGTGCCCTTTTTTAACTTATCGCATAGAGTATGGTTTGGAATGTACATAAGGATGGATCAAATTAGGACTTTGAGGGATTTCGGCAAGGTACTGGGCACAAGTTGTGGGTAGATGTAAAAAATATGTTTGGAAAGTTTTATAGCCAAATCGGATATTTTAGTTAGAGTTGTCAAATATTTGACCTATTTTAAAATCCGTGTTTCGAATATTTTAAAAAATCGTATTTTAAAAAAAAACCGGTATTCGGTTTTCGGTTTTTTTTTAATTCAAACCCGGTTATTCGAACCGGGTTTGCCGGTTTTTATAAATCGCTTTGTATTGCTGATATCTGAACATGTGTGTATGCACATATTTTAAAAATTTACTAAAATTTTATATGTCGACATTTAAACCACAGTAAAAAGGCTTTTTCGAAAGGCTAAAGATATGTTCGTTTCTAAATAAAAGAAGTAGTAAACTAACATCTTGACGCCCTTGCCTGCATACTGTTCTACATAAAATCTATTTTTAGTCCCAAAAAAATATATAAGCAGATATGGAATCTATGATAAATTTGATATAGCGAAAAATATCATTATTTACAAATAGTTCATATTATTTACAAAAAGTGAATTTTGATTTTTTTTTTTTGTTTATATTTGTTTTATTAGGTCCATTCGTTTACTTTTCCAGTAAAATCCAGCAGATGAGTAAATTTTGGGCAAAATGAAAATTTTACTCTCAAAACTGGCTCTTGCACAAAAAAGTAAACGAACGGAAAAATTGCAAAAACTTGCAGGTTAATTCAAACATATGAGCGCTAAAAATCTTAGTGTTGTAAAATATGTGTTATTTAGACAATCCAGTATATATTGTTTTTGGTACTTGATGCATTGCATTTTAATAATTATAAATTCGTAGCAATTGTATTTATTAAATAAACTTTTGTGGAAGCTTTTAGACTTGTTTAGTTTGTACATGACTTTTAATTTTGTTTCTAGTTAAATAACATACGAAAATACATGAATACTTGATTTTTGATATTCGGTACCCTGAATAATATGCAGTAAGAAGTATTCATATATTCATTAGCTTTACATCTCTAATATATTAATGTAAATAAAAACAATTAACAGATATTAGAAAACTGATAAATTGTTACTATAATAATTGTAACTGACTACTTTAATTTGTTTCAGGTTGAAAATAATTATTTTTAGTTTTTGCCGCACTTTTAATTCAGCTTTTGATCTTTTAAATGTTTTTATTACTAAATGTATGCTTATTTTTGTTTGTTTACTTAATTTAATCATATGTTTTTGTTTTCTACTGGATTTTACTGGCAAAAATTTGTTAAGTAAAAATTTGCAGGCTTTTTGTTGACAACTGTCACTTTACTCTCTTAGTAGAGGCTCTCTTTTGCAAATTTATGTGTACGCGAACGCATTTCAGTACAATCCGGTACAAATTTGTGCAAATTTTGGTGTAAACGAATGGACCTATTATTGCACCAAACCAAAAATGGTATTTTGTTTTGGAATGCGTATAATAGTATAATTACTTAGGACATGCTAAAACTAATTACTGTGCTGTCCTTTTGGCTATATCGACCAAGTTAAAAATTAAGATTTTAATTAAAATCGCTCATATAATCCGCAATTATTTTTCAAATTCGAGTTTTCATATTCGACTGAAACCCTTCGTTCGAGTCATAACATTTCATTGCTGCGGCCAAAGGATCATAAAGTGTTCCTGAAGAGGTTAAAGAAAATGAGAGGGTTTAAAATCGAAACTCTTTAAATTTACAAGATAGCGATTGTATTAGACCCTTCGCCTAAACTTATGTTTAGAAAATTCAAAGTAGTACAAGTATATTTGGTTGATAGGGGGGTCGTCTACTTGGACCCCCGCCGGTTTGGATTAAATGTTTAATTGTGAAATTAAAAACTGAATTGTTCATAAAAATCACAAAAAAAAATAGTTAAATCAAGAGATTTTAAATCCCTTTCTTTTAAATTGGTGGCTTACCTGGTAAGAAACCTTTTTAAGCTAAATCTTTTAAAGCCTTAACTGTAATTATCAGAGAAGACAAAGAAGCAAAATTAAATGTATTTAAAGCAAAACAAATTATGGTAAAAAAAACAAAAGCAAAAATTCACTTAACAAATGTTTGAAGAAAAAGATAAATTCTTTATACTTTCTTTTATTATAAAAACATTGTAAATTTTTACAAAAGCAACTAAAATCTCAAAAATCTGAATAAAAAGTTTTTTAAAGTTCAAAATCAGAAAAGGGCAAACAAATAAAATTAAACGAACCCATCATCCAGTCATCACATGATTTTATACTTGCTGGCATTTAAAACTGAGGGAACCCTGCAAATTATTCCAAAAAATGCATATTTTGCTGAAATTCTCAGAGGGATAAATAAACGAAAATTACGAATTATATGAGATGAAAACCCCTGTTTTTCGAATAACAACAACCGGTTTATTGAATGATTCGGAAACCGGTTTTAACAACTCTATATTTTAGCCAATCGACTTGAGATTTTCATCTGAAACTTTCAAACAAAGTGAGTTTAATAATCGAGTTATTTTCACAAAAAATGTTTCTATATTCTATTCTGTATAAACGAAAAGAAAAATAGCATATTTCGATCGAAAATATTTTTCGAATCTACCCACAACTGGTCTTCCCGTCTAAAGTCTTAATTTGATCCACCCTAATATACATAGGTATGCTTTTCATGCTGTATATCCATATTACCAGAGTGGACATACATAATTTGTTTTTTAATTTTAAGTTTAAATAGTGTCGGCAAAATAAAAAAATATATGTGTTAATAATATTTATATCTTTGAATACTCTTAAAAACTGTTGAACAAATTTAGAAGTCTGTCGTCACCGGTGTAGCTAGACCATTTTTCTGTAAGGGGAGGATGTTGTCAGATTCGGAAAAAATAACAATTAACCTTTTTTTTTTTTTGAGTTATTAAATGTTAATGGCGGTATAATCAATACACAAATTGCCAAGTTATAGTAAGCGTTTAACCCGAAACGCATGATATTTATAAGATGATCAAAATCAGACGAACAGGAACATCAGCAACACATACACAACCATTGCCCTCGCAATGGAGGCTCAGCGAGATGAGGCACCAATTCGCCATAAAAAGAACGAATTCCATCAGACCAACACGCGCACAAAACAACCATTGCCTTTGCAATGGAGGAGTAAACGATGTCTCCAAAGGAATCCGAACGGTTTGCACATGGCTAGACTCAACAGTCCAGCAGCATGCCGAGACACGCCCGTCCAAAGCCGGAAAAGGAAGTGTGACAATTAACCTTAATAAATCTTTTAAAAAGTCCACTTAAGTGGCAATATGAGCATTCTGAAACACATTCTAATCTGAAATACAGTAACAACAAATAATGTATGAGTAAAATTTTCCTTTGTACGCTCTTTTTAAATAGTATTTTCTGAGTACACAGAATGTTCTTATTGGAGATGGGCACGTGAATTTTCACTTACGCTCACGAGAGAAAAATTGCATTTATTCAAAATCACTCACTAGCATTTTTTTACTACTCACACTTACTCACGCTCACGTGACTAGATTCAGATTTTTCTCGCATTCACGCAAATTCCCGAAACAAACTCTTACCGAAAAAGATAAAATGTAAAACTTAAAGTATATTGTGAATGTTTTTAACTCAAATTTGCCATTTACGTGTAATTTTGCATCAAATTAGATCTAATTCGATGCAATTAAATACAATATTGTACAATTTGATCTATTTTTCTATCATCTAAATTTTGTCCCCATACCAATTTTTGTGTTTTATACATAATTGTATAGAATTGGATATAATTTGATATTCAAAGATGTTATACTGTTTTTGAGAAATACAAAAGTTTGTTTCTTCGGACATTCTATATTTTCATATATGTATTTAGTTAGAAAATTGTAGAACAATTTGAGTTAAGCCAATTATCTTTTTCTGTTGCAGACAACTGAAGAATTAGGTGAAACAATTGTGTTGTCTATCATGCTAATTATCAAACTTTTTGAAAAGCAATAAATAAAATCTAATATGACAATATCATATTAATTTTTGGACTTGAGGTACAACAATATTCGAACTAAATATATGATAATTTGATATCTTCGATAAAAGTTGATACAAGCAGTTGCTAGTTTTTCTCAACAATTGTATCAAATTATATATATTTTCATAAAATTTTAAAAAGGATTATCGTATTTTTAAACTGATATATTTAATTATCATTTAATTTGGTATTAGCGTATTTTGACTAATATTTTTTTTACATTTTTTTACAAAGCTGAAATTCTGAAGTCAAAAAATCACGCCTCTATTTTAACAATTTAACTCTGAACAGGGTTGTTTTGTTTTTTTTTTTAAATCCTTTTCTCTGATTTTTCACTATTAAAACGCATAATATTTTAATTGTCTGTATGATCTCTTACCATATATTAAACTTCTTATTCCAAATTACTCAGTATTTAGTTTGTAACAAAACTAACGTGGATAAAAAGAGATATGTTGCGAAAAGGCTCGATATTTTTTTTTTTGTTAATTTTCTCTAAAAGCACATAGCTAATACTTCTGAGCAAGTGTGCGTTCGGTCTTGTGAACGTTAGATAGAGTCGGTCTTGTGAACAAAAATCTATTTTTTTTAAGTTGACGAACCCATAAATCACAACTCTGCAATTTTATAATCTAAAATAATTTTGAAAATATTGTTGATATGGCACCACATATAATTAAATGTGTCTTTGTACTAGACCATATATAATCATATCTGAATTTAATTAATAAATATCTAAAGCATAGTACCTCATATATTTCTATATAGTTTGATATGGAACAATATATGGCTTAATAAAAATTATAAAAAAAAATATTTTTAACGCAAGATCAGATTTTTTTTTTTTTTTATTGAAATGTTATAAATGATTTACATTTCATGTAATTACAACTAGTATTATAAAAAACTAACAAGTAATATTATTCTAAAGCTATATACAGTTCAAGTAAAGTCCACTAAATTTTGTGGTTTATGGGGTTTGAGCCTACGAGTATAAAGTGAATTGTTGCTTAGAGTAGCAGCTTGTGTATTTATATGATCTTGTAATCGTTTCGAATGTGATGAAGCATATTTTTGAATAGCCTGATACACAGTACTTACGCCTAAGTCCCTGTGTAGATCAGAATTTCGTATGTACAAAGGTGCATTAACTATACTCTTTAGTACTTTATTTTGAAAACGTTGAATATTTTCGATGTGAGTTTTTGCTGCACATCCCCAGAGTTGCACTCCGTAGCACCACCCGGGGTAATGATTTGATTGTAAACAAGAAGTTTATTTTTAATTGATAAATGTGAACTCCTTCCAATGAGCCACTGTAACTGGTGAAATTTAAGGTTCAGTTCTGTAGTTTTAATTTTGATGTGCTCTTTCCACTTTAGATTGGCGTCTAGGGTCATTCCTAGGTATTTGGCATAATTAGCGTGAGGGATTATATTTCCAGATACTGTTATTGGCAAGTAATGTATGTCCTTATTGGTGAAGTTTACATGCGTGGATTTTTTCATTTAATTTTATTCGCCATTTTTTGGTCCATGTCAGCAGCACATTTACTGATTGTTGTAACTTTTGTGTTGATTCTTCTTCATTTTTATAAATTGATAAAATGCAAGTATCATCTGCAAAAGTTGCGATTGTTCCATTATATGGTATTGGTATATCTCTTGTGTAAATAAGATAAGAGTAGGTCCGAGTATACTACCTTGTGGTACTCCAGCCTTTATTGGATTAAGTGAAGAGTATGAGTTCCCGCATTTTATTCTAAAAAATCTATTATTTATATATGATATAAGAATATCTGAATATTGTTTCGGAAGACATTGTTCCAGCTTGTAAATTAAGCCTTCATGCCACACCTTATCAAATGCTTGCGCCGCATCTAAGAAGACTGCAGAGCATACTTTTTTTGTTTCAAGAGCTTCTTCGATTGAATAAGCTATACGATGAACCTAATCTATTGTCGAATGTTTCTCTCTAAAACCGAATAGCTGGTTCGGAATTAATTGTTTTGCAATTATAATTTCTTTAAGCCTTTTGTTGAAGAGTCTCTAAAAGAGTTTTGACAAAGTTGGTCAGAGTGATATAGGTCGATATGACGAGACTTCATTTGAATTTTTTCCCGGCTTTTGAATCATAATTACCTTAGATACTTTCCAGTATATTGGTATATATTTTAATTTTATAAAAGCATTTATTATATTTTTGAGTTTTACGATTGCTTCATAAGGAAGTTGTTTAAGAATTTCGGAAGTAATTAGGTCGAATCCTGGACTCTTCCCCGACTTTAGGCCAGTTTTTATTTCGTGCTCTATATCCGATGTGTCAAATAATTGTATTTCATCATCTTCCTGATTTGGTGTAATAAATGATCCTGCCGGACCTTCATAAGGTTCAAATGTTTTGCAGAGGTGTTGTGCGAAAGCTTCAGCTTTTTCGGTATCTGTTCTTGCGCAAGCTCCTGATTGCTGTTTGATTGCTGCAAGATCAGATGTAGTTATATATAATTGCATGTTGATATATAATTTTATTTTATTTATAGTAATATATAATTATGTGTATTAAGTTAATAATAAAATAATCTATTGCTATATATACCACCATATAACAATTTTTTAAACAACACAAAGATACAAATATTTATGCTTTAACATATATGTTTATATAGTCATGTAAACTCTATACATTGAAACATTTAATTCCATAAAATTATATCTAAATATATATAAACTTGTTTATGTGGGTGTTTTAAAACCCCCTAAAATATTTAATCGGAGAAAAAAATTGAAGAAAACATTTACTCACAAACATTTCTACTCACACACAATTTTGTCTGACGCATAGTCACTTGCGAAGAATTTTTTCGTACCCACTCACGCTTACGTAAATAAAATAAGTTTTCACTCACACTCGTAAATTACGTGAATCACGTACCCATCTCTAGTTCTTATTATCGATCCACTATTATGTAAATTAAAAAAAAAAAATTTTTTTTTTAAATATTCGTAATAAATTAGTGTATTTTTGCTGGGACGAGACATTTATTAAAAAAATATTTTATTTTTATTAATAAATACACTCGGAATATTCTTCCAGTAACTACATGTAGGTCATTCCGGTAAACAGTAGTAGTATTTTTAGTAGTAATTTTTCTATGAGAAAATGAAAAACGACTAATTAGATAGTCATTTCAAAAAATAACTAATTAAAAATACGAAAAGTCTCCACCTTGGCGGCCTGACCAAACTCCTCAAATTTTCTATATGTCTTCTTTCGGATACGATCCAACTCTCTGGTATGATACTTTTTGGGAGGAACTTGAAATTTGGTATGTGGGTACCTTATCGCGAGTAGATATCTGTAATGACGGGATTTTTGGAAATTCCCAAGGGGAGGGGCTAAACGGGAAAATCTCCTCCTTGGTGGACTGGCCAGACCACTGATGCTAGGAACTTAAATTTTGGTACTTGAGTTCCTAAAAAGGAGTAGACACCTGTATATAGCTGGCTTTTGGAAATTTCTAAGGGGAGGGGTTAAAAGGGGAAACGTTGAAGTTTGACATTTGGGTACGTTAGCACGAGAAGACATTTGTATTGACGGGATTTCTGGCAATTCCCACGGGTAGGGGGAAAATATCCCCCTTGGTGGTCTGGCCAATCCATTGATGCTAGAAACTTCAAAATTTGGTATGAATTTTGGATCAGAAAAAAAGACACTTTTGAATATGTTTGCACGCAATTATTAGAGTTTTTCACGGGAGTCCCGACATTTTTCAATCCCGGGAAATACTTCGGGAATTCCGAGGATTTTTTTTTCATAGTATTATTAATAAACATACTTTTTTAAAGAGTATAAATTAAGAATTGTGTACAGAGAATTTTGGACGAGTTTTAATGACATTTTTCATTAAACTAATGAAGTGTTCAGCACAAAGTGAATTAGAAATTTATTTAATTTTATGAAACAAATTTTAATGAAACTTTTAAATTAGGCGTATGGAATTTTTAATAAATAAAATGAAATTTTTCAAATTTTTTTTTGAAAACTGCATTAATTTAATGAGTTAATGCAAAAATTCATTGATATGATGCTGATAATGATCTCAGTCTATACACAGCTAAGATATTTGAAGAATCCTGATATATTTAGTGATGAAAATGTTCAAAATATGGTATAAAATGCCTCAAAAACTCTATGATAGCAATGAAAATGCAATCTCAATTCTGTATAAATTGTTCGAATGTATTTTTTGTTAATTATCTTTCGGCTGCTTTCAGCTTTCTAATTTAACATTTTTCTCAGCTACTGAGAGATTAACAATTTCTCTTTTTTTACTAATCAGTTCAGTAATGAATTTCGTTATATCTTTAAATTGTCACTGGAACTCGTTCATTGGAACTTTTCATAGAATCTATGAAAACGGTTTCATTAATGCTAATGTTCATAAAATGTTTGTAGAATTAATGAAAAAAATTCTATGAAATTGTTTCATTGATGTCATGAAGGATAATTCTATCAGCGTATAAATGGTTTTCCATGAAAAAACTCTAATATTAGTATTAACAAAAATAATTAAGGAAAGGTGGTTGTAATATGTAATTTTTATTTAAAATATTAAAAGATTTAAGATTCTGATTAGAAGCGTTGTAAAAAGTTACCAATAAAAAAAGGAGATAATGCAATTTTTATGTAATTCAGCTTGATCCTATGAATGAATCTTTTTAAAGGAAACTTTGTCAATTAAAAAAAAACGTTAATCATCTTCTTACTGAGCGGGAATTCCCGCGATCCCGGGAAGTTCAAAAACGAATCCCGCTTTCCCGGGAAATGAGAAATTCCGGGAAAAGAAAAACCTTAGTATTTATATATATGTTTACAATGATTCAAATTTACAAACCTAAACAAAGATATATTTGCAAATTAAAATGTTTTAGATATTATGTTTGGTAAATGAAATATACTCATATTAAACATGTATATATTAGCAGCCAAACCTATATATGTTTGCCGGTAGACGTTTTTCACTACGTCCAAACATATATGCATATGTTTTACAGGCAAACATAATTATATTTGCAAGCAAACATGTTATATTAGAAACATGGGGAACGGAAATATTTTCCAAAACGGAAATATTTTCAGCAGGTGTTTTTCAGCGTGTAAACTAATTTATTGAAAACAATTCCATAAAAAAGAATTAATTTTCCATCATAATAAATTCCGATCTATAAAACTACCGGTAACGAAGTATCGGGCTTTTAAGCTCGATATTGATATGTTTATAGTTTGCAAATAATTATTAGAACATTTTTTTGTATCTCCAATGCATAAGAACGACTGACATTCCGTTTTGAATTTTGACTTTGCATTTCAAATAGGATGTAGGAAAAACTAGTCTTTGGCAATCTAGTTCGATTGAGTGAGCGCTGTTGCTAGTTGATTTAAATGAACTAAGTCGCTCTCTAGTTCAATCGATCTTTCACAATTTCGTTTAATCGTTCGTTAGATCGTTTGTTTGATAATTTTTAAGCTCATTATTCATATTACACAAAGAAATATTACTCAAATGACAAAAAAGAACGAAAGACCTTAAAGAGCAGAAGATTGCGAACTAGCGCACTAGCTCAAAGAAAGACTAGCTCAATTCAACTATGTAGTTCACGAACTACACAACTCTAGAAAATACAATTTTTTATTATAATTAAAAAGAAAATATTTTTTTTATTAAAAAAATATTTTTTTCAAGAACACCAATAATATACAAAATGCGCTTCTTAAAATATGGATAGCACAAAGTGGTTATAAAGGAACTAGACACAATAGTTAGAAATTCTGAAAATGTGAAAAAATGCAAAGTCCCAAATTACCTCAAGTCCCAAATTACCCCACCTTCCCCTACTTATGAATTTTTAAGTGTCACTGATATGTTTGTTGGTCCATTTTTTAAAATTAAGCCCTCGATTCAGAAGAATTTGTAGACAACAACAAAATACATGTACAAGACAAAAAATCGACTTTGTTCCGCCTTTCTGAATCAGGGGCTAAATTATTTAAAATACAGATAGTTAAATAAAAATAAAATAAAAAATCTTGATTAATCGATTGAGTTTAAATTTGTATTCGATTAAGAAAAAATTTAAAAAATTATTTGCTCGATTATACGAAATAAAAGTCAAATAATTGAATACCCAAACCACCGACCCAATGCAAAATCTGAGATTTTATTATGTAATTAGATTCGAAAAGAAATTCGATTCGAACAGAATTTTCACATTGAAAATAAATTAATAAAAGTACTTTGTAATGGGTAACCATTAGGGCATTCAAATTACTGCGGTTTGGTTTTGTTCGGGTAAACAAGTAACTCGATTTTGAGGTTTTTAACTTACTCTATTAATCGAGTAAGATTTTAAAATTACTCGAGTATCTCAAATAATACGAATTATGTTATTTAACTAATTTTTTCCTTAAAAGTGCACAATAAAACACAAAATAAATACAAAATCAGGAGTTCCGAAATGTAATTTATCAAAATTAAAAATATACGTTAGGTTAACATAAAAAGGATCTCCTGAATTATTATGCAATTGAGGCGTTTTACTTTATTTTCTTTCGTTTTTATAAGTTCGACTTTAAGAAAATATTAGGGATATAGCTTTTAGATTTTTTTTTTGCAAATATCAATAATAATATGGCATAGCATAATATGCCTTGGAAAAACATAAAGAAAAATTATATTAATACGTTGAAGTTTGGAAGACAGATTTGTGTTCGATTTTATTTTGTTTTTCGAATTGATCATTTTAAATTTATGTTATTAAGTTTTATATAGATCCAAATGAGAGAAAAGAGTGAAAGACCCAATCCGAGCTGTAACACCAAAGAACTATCAATTAACTATAATCCGAATCTTGCAAAAAAATGCTAGCACAATATAATAGTTTTGTGATTTTTGCGATTTTTTATTGAATATTTAGATGTTTAAAAGTTTCGCTTAATTTCTGGAAATCGGACCTGTTGGTGTACAATTTTTTTATAGTTTCGACACTTCATTTGAGTATAATAATGTCAGTAGTTGTTCAAGACTATTTTAAAAATATCTTAAACATTTGCTATTTTAGGCATTGGTCACGGTGACGAATGTTTTTTCTTCAAAATGAAAAATAAAAACAGTTTTTTACCTGTACAGTAGGGTGGGGCGATTAGTATGGAAGAAACAAAATCTTAATGGGCGCTTCGCGTTTCTGATTCTTGGGATTGCACTGAGCAAAAAAGTCCACTAGACCATACGTCTACTGTGAAAATTGAGCTTCCAGATTTTGACTTTACGGCAAAAAAGCCCTATTTTGAAATGAAAATTAACCTCTTAAACCCACAAATATGATTAATGCATTAATCTGCTAGAGAATCTTCCAAAGAAGAGATTGATACCATAATCTTGAATAAGCTCCTTCTACTTCCTGAGATATGTCCATCCCACACATTGTTACTTTCACAAAATATGGCTAAAAAGTCAAAATCTGGAAGCTCGATTTTCACCGTAGACGTATGGTCTAGTGGACTTTTTTGCTCAGTACAAGCCTAAGAATCAGAAACGCGAAGCGCCCATTAAGATGTTCAAATCGCCCCACCCTACTGTACAGTATTGTGCATATGTGGTGCCCACGTAAAAAGTTTTATTGAAAAACTATAATATTGAACAACTATAATATGTAAATTAAAACGGTAACTAGTAGGGTATTCAATCGGTTAACCGTTACTCGATTTATCGATGAAATGATGTCGAACAATTGTTCGAGTAATTCGAAGTGGCCAATTTCGAGTAAAGAATAACTCGAACAATTTTGGTCGATTAATCGAGTAACTCGAGTAATTTAAAAATATGAACTATTTTATATTTTTTTAATATTTTGTATAAAATAATGTGACTGTTATAGTGAATATTTAAATGTTAATTGTATTTTTATATTAAGTGAGCACTGTTAAAGAAATTATATTACGAAAAACGAAGAACTTAATGCGAAAAACTCCGATATCGAAGAAACTTGGATATTTTTTAAAGAAACAAGTTCTAAGACTGGGGTGTTTAAGATTATTGGTGCGGATTTGAGGGATAAAAGTGGGATCAAACATTATTTTTTTTTTTTAATTTAGTTGCCATTTGATCTAAAGAAACTACATATAAATACTATATTTTCAAAAAAGAGTTTTTAAATGTCATTTACTAAAAACTTTTTGTTGGTCCCTTTTATGTCGTTGTAACAAGCCAATTTTAGAAGCCCTATATGGAAATTCATAGCGGTCCTACGCAAAATTTCCACATATTAAAATTTACATATAGAAGTAATGAAGTTTTCATTAATATGATGAAAATCTTCTTAAATATTCATGAAAGTTGTTTCAAAACTTCTTTATAATTTTTTTAGAAAAATTACATATCTCAAAATCCCAAAATGATAGGACAAAATGGACTATTTTTTCGTTTAGTACTAACACACTAATATAACAAAACTGTGTCAAGTCTGAGTGAAATTACAAAACGGATCACCTTACAAATATTTTTATAAAACAGTTTAATACATATTTATGAACCAGTTATATTGAAAGAAAATCAATGAAGATTTCAACATATTTATAAAGAATTTCATTGATATAATAACGCTTTTGCTTTGAGTATACTGAGACAAAACTGTCGATATAATAAATGATCTTAGCAAATGTTTTTCTCTTTTAGATATACTTTTTACTAAAATTTTTAATTAATTTGTTAATTTTTATATATATGTTATATTAGTACTAATAAAATATAAAAACTTACAAAAATGTGAGTTTTTGGAAAATAAAATTAAAGTATTAAAATTGTTCGAGTTACTCGAGTTATTCGAGCAATTTTAAAATCTTACTCGCCTACTCGAGTAAATTAAAAACCTTAAAATCGAGTTACTCGATTACTCGAACCCGAGTAAATTGAATACCCTAGTAACTAGTACATTGCTTTATACGGCATTCAGACTAGATTGCAAAACACGTGTTTTGCCAAAACGAGCAGAAACAGAACAGAACAAAGAACTGTTAGAATAGAATAACGAGAATACGCGTTTTAACAAAACATGTGTTTTGCTCTCAAGTGTGAATTTTATAAAAAAATCTTTTTTAAAAATACGAAACAATTTAAGCTTTTATTTGTAAAATATAAGCTGAAATATTACATATTTTGATTTAATCGATTAACTCGATTGAAAACGTGTTGACAATGACCTAGTTAATACGAAAAGTAAAAAAAATTGGACTTCTACTTGCAGATATCATTTTAAAAGAGTTTTAAAGTTTGTGACATAATTATCCCGTGGTCTATACAAAATATTGGTTAAACTTTTGTCATAAAAATTTCTAAAAATTCTAATTATTATTAACTATTAAAAAAATAGCTGCAATATTAGTAAAAATAACTGCCAAAACAATAAAAAACAACTAACAAAATATTACTATTGTACATATATCAATTATTGTTGTATAAGACGGGCTTAAGTCGAATCCGAGAAGCTAAAAAGTATTTATTTAATATACTATATGGAAAGGGTTGTATGCGTTATATATTGGAGACTCTTTGCTCTGTGTTGCCGCTTGAACATTCTACATATGACCAGTTTTTTTTAATATAATTAGAAATTTTGAGGTTTTTAATTTTTTTACTATTTTCTGGAATTAAAAACATAAATATGTCCTCGTTTGAGCCAAGCGTAACAGTCGATCAAATGATGGAATGCGTTGTTAAATATTCTAATGTTCAAAAAATCCATTTGCAATGCTATAAGTTAGTAAAATTGGATGCTTATTTAAGTTCGATGAAAAAGTTATCGTTCAAAATTGGGATTGCTGCCGAATTTTTTAATGAGCTATTTAGACCTGCCGTGTTGGCCTACTAATGTAAGAGTGCGACCACTCGAATTTATTGAAAAAAGTTTAGTTTTAAAGTAAATATACCGCATTTTATATTATTTTATATTTAAACTTAGTCTGTAAGGAAATATAACAATAAAAATATTTAAAACTTACTTGTACACGCATTTCATTCTTTTTTGCAGCTTTTTCCGAAGTTTCCAAAAATACTACGCAAAACAACTGTTACTCAAATTGCCTATATAAAATTATATAATTTTACATAGACAAATATGATTATATATCGTTACCTAAAACGCAAACCGCCCTAACTAACATTTCAAAAATTTTACAGTAGAAGCAAAAAACATGCTTAAATGAAAAGTATTATAGTTTTAACCGAAAATTTCTCCAATATTATTAAAAAAACACAGACAAATTTATTTCTGATATAAAAAAATATATTTTTAATATTTAAAAGTTATGTTAGTTAGGTCCATTTGTATTTTATTTTTCTGAAACAAAAAGCCCTAACTACATTATAGATATTTTAACACGTTTAACAGCTGTATTTTAAATGAAATGTTTTAATAGTTTTTCTGTTAAATAAATTATTGATTGAATTTTTTTTTATTTTGGTTATAAATATCAAATTTATAAGATAAGTTTATTTTATTAACATTTTATGATAAAAAACGAAAAGTATATTTAATTCAGAAAAAAAAATAAAATAAATTCATTCAAGGACAATAGTTTAATTGCGGGATAAATTAGTTAAAAACAAAATTAATTTTCAAAGGGAATGTTGTCATAAAAATAATGACAATCTTCTGGCAGCAATATTTTTAAATCCTGATGTTGCCATTTCTTTTTAGAAATTTTCAATCTGCGTTCATTTAATTGGGATGGTGCAACCATTTTAATTATGTTCCCAATTCTTTGTGGAAGCTGTGCATAATTGTCATTTATATTGGTTTTAAAATAAATAGTTCCGGTCTGTTCGTATCCCAATGCACGTATCATGTTGACAGTAGGATCACCAGCTTTTTTTCCTTAACAAAGAATAAAAACTGTAAGAATCAATTCTTAAGAAACATTATTTATAATTAACTTGGTCTTATAGATGAATATCTCTTAGGAACTGACTCATAATTATTAAAATACTCGTGATTTAAATGGTAAACTTGTACAGCAATGGGATTTTTTCGAGCAGTTTTAATTAAATTAACTAGTTCGAATGGCAAGTTTATTTGCTTATTATGTATCTTTCTTTGAATAAGAGAGTGAGTTGAATCACATTCCATTTGCGTGTGACCGACTATCAAATATTTGTGTTCAATGGTATTGTCCTTTTCCACACATAAGGAGACTAAAGCGTTTGAAAGGACAACATTTCTGTTTTGTTAAAAGCAGCCATCAGAGTATATAATAATGTGGTGAATGTCGGGAAATCGCTGAATTGCATTTCTTAAATATTTTATGATAATCGTGGCAAAAGTAGATGACACCAGACTGCCCTCGGTTTTATCCCAAACGTAATTATCAGACTCATGATTATAAATAACATTATAAATTGAATTGTGAACCTGAAGTTTCATTTTATAATAAGAGGAGTTGGCTTTTGATTGGGGTAAAAGCTTTACTGCTTGCATATCTATGCAAAGTAGAAGACTTAGTCCTGATTTGGCATTTTCAACATCATTTATTTTTTCAGTTCTCATTTTTTCAATTTCATTTCGATGACTATCAAACTGCTCCTGTGATAGGTTCTTTGCTTTATAAGACAAACATACCACTGGTCATTTCTGGGTTTAAATAGCGAGTAATTAGATGTTTTTAACAGACGCATAAAATTTGGAAATGATACAGGCGTAATTTTATTATCTTTACTGTCATTACATGACTCAGAATAGAGATCATAAACCTGTTTATAACTTTTAAAATCTGCTTTAAAATACAACTTTTTGCTATATTCTCGACGATAATGAGACTCCATCTTCGGCAAATCTTCTAGCCATTTTCGTAAATAGTTAAGATTTTTATTATATTGAACTCGTTGAGTTTTTACTTTATTTTCTCCAGAAACCACTTGGGTGCAATGTAAATTGCTGGAACCTACCCATGATCGTACCATTTTTTCGTTTAAGCCTGAAGTTGATAAAAACATTTGTCGACATACTTGGATACGATTTGTATCGTGTTTTAAAAAATAATATTTTCTGTTGGAGCGTTTGGAGTTTTTTACAGTAATACGTTGTCTTTTTAAACATTCAATGAGATTTGTTGCATAAAGCTTTTTGTTTTCCCACGGCATTTTCCAGAATGAGTCAAAAATTTCTTTTCGAACAACTTCAGTAAAATGAGAGCAATGTCGATTTGAACTTCTTTCACAAAACTTTGACTTACATGCATCATTCAGTTTTCTAGGCTTACGATCAATTATTAAGTTTCCTTTGGAGAATCCTTGGTATTTCTCGCCTTTCATGCGGTTTTGTTGACTAAAATGTCTCCAATTTGTTCCCATTGTTGCTTCTGCACCGATGACCAAAGTTTGTTCAGACATAGTGTTTGTTTTTGCTGTCACTTTTTGCTATTAATAAAATCTTATAGCTATTTGTTTTAAGCACTCTTTATATGTCAATTACACGATATAGTAATATATATTATAATAATTGTAAATTTTCTATACCTTTTTTGTTTTTATTTAGATTTTCTTGTTAGCTACCACACAGCATTAAAATAAATTGTTTAACGGTAAAATATACTAGTTGTATAAACAATGATGTATATACAAGCGTGTAATTAGGGCTTTTTGCGTTTAACATATAAATGCTCATGTAGTTAGGGCTTTTGTATTTTGTTAATAAAATCGTTATTTTTGATCGAAGGAGTCTAATTTTTTTTGTGGACATGTATTTTGATGCAATACATCAGAATCAGTAAAAAAAAACGATTTTGAATTTTTTGTTAGTTAGGGCCGTTTGCGTTTTAGGTAACGATATAGCCAAGTGTTTTTTTTTTTTTTTGGGAGGGAGGTGTAAATCTTCATAGATTCCCTTTCGGGGTATGTCGGATTCTTACCGACTAAAACCACCTCCCTAACATCTTTGCCCAATCCGCGGGACTGCCGTAAGGTATTATTTCGCGGTTGGGGGATGGTCACACTCGGGACCTTACTGGGAAGCCAAGTGTGGTACTATATGTGTGTGGGATACACACAGAAAAAAAATTTGCCATTTGCCAATTAAAATTTGGTTACTACGAAATATTTTTTTAACGAACCGAATTTGTTGGTTGTAGCTACCAAAATACACTTCTCAATTCGGTTGGCACTTTATTTTTCTGTGTGTATAATTATGTATAACTTTCAGTTTTTTAACAATTTCAAATATGAGTAAGTATGTTCCCATACATATTTATATGTCCATATGTAGATATGCTCGGAAGTTTTTAACACGATATCATATAAGTTTTTTTTATGTTTACAAGGACTTAATTTTTTTATTTAATTTTGAACTTAATGGATTTATGATATTACTTTATATAATTTATACGGAGAATAATGTCGCAACGTATTGGCGAATTAAAGCGAAATAAGGATGACAAATCTTAATTTAAATATTTCGTTTAATTTTTTAATTGCTTATTTTAAGTATTAATTTTTAAAAAAAAAATATTTTTAACATTATAAACAGTGGAATCCTTTTACCTTAGGGTATAGTTCGTTATATGATCGTAAAAATAAAATCAATCAAATCAACAGACTTATTTAATATTGTATTTGTATAGACTTTATAATTATTTTTTTTTTGATTTTTTTATTCTATAAAAACAAAAGCTCACAATTTTTATTTTTAATCAATACAAAATTTAAGTTTTTGTATGTGATATAAAAATGAAGTCCTAACAAATTAAAATCAATACATATCTAAATATATGAAGCATATATTATATATTATATTATGTATGAGAAATTTTATATAAAACTATAAAATTAAGTCTTTCTACATCAAATTAGATATGATTTTATCGGGTCAAAATCCGGGAAAAATGTTATATAATTAATTACATAATTATATATAAATATATCATATCCGATATAATTTGATCCACCATTTTTCGGATCATAATATATCTCCCGTTATATGAAATGAGATATCATTATACATGCCATCATATTATATTTTAAACTCGGGACTGTATTTTTGGTTAGTTATTTTTTTTAATGACTGTCAAAAGTAGTAATGTTACATTTATTCATAGTAAAATGACTGATATGAAGTTACGGTAAGAATTTTCTGAGTGTACGTGCTTAATTTCGAGATTCTAGTTTCGCTAGTTTATGAGATACATCAAACGCACCATTTTTCGGAGATAAAGTTTGATTAAAAAATAGGATTTTTGTTAAATCACCACTATATTGCCTTCATGAACAGTTTGTGCAGATAGCGATTTTTTCTCAACGACCAATGTCCTAATGAACACATTAAAACAAAAAGATATAGTTTTATTTCATTATCATATTTTTTTTATTTTTTAAAAATGTGTACACTGTAGTGTACAAGGGTAGTCAAAGGGTTAATAAAAGTTAAAATGAGTGATAGTTAAAATCATTTAAAAATGTAAATTTGTGGTGTGCACTCACTTTTTAGAGCGACTGTATTTTATCTGTAACTACTGCGGTATCATTCTCTATTAACTCATTAATGACACGTCATAGATCTGCTGGACATTTCTCACCAAGCTTTGCAGAAATTGCTCCATGCTACATTAACAAATTTGTTGACAAAGTTGAAACTTTGACAGCAGATATATACATTCTAGACGGTTTTGAGTTTTAAGTCAAAACTTTGTCCAGAGCATCGATGAAAATGCATTAAGTTTGCAAAATTCAAAAATATTTGCATACATACATAGATGATGTACTTGCCCAAAGAAAAATTTTGATATCGATATTGATATGATTACAACATAGTTTTCATCATATTGCATTTTTGGTAAAACGCGAACTAGAGCGAATTTCGGTTTCTGACGATATAATTTTTATAAGTTTAGTAGTATTTCAATCAAAATCATCCATTATTTATTATTTTTATTAATTCATAGAGAGATTTTAACCTCTGTATGTTAACAAACATAAAGCTAAATAAATATATTTGATAGGTTAATACATGTATTCCGATCTGGCTAAAGATCTCATTAGAACCCGAAGTTTTAGAAAAGTTATTTGACATTCAGACTAGATTGTAAAACACGTGTTTTACCACAACGAGTACACAAACGTGTGAATAGAATAAAGAGCTTAAAAACGTGTTTTGGCAAAACACGTGTTTTGCTATCTAGTATGAATGTGGCTTTAAAGTCTCCAGAATAGGCAGAGCTTTATACGGTATTTGTCAAAACGAGCGGAAAATAATATGGAACTGCTGGAATATAATAAAGAGCTTAAATGCATGTTTGGAAAAACACGTGTTTTGCATTCTAGTGTGAACGTGGCTTTAACAAAAAACCTTTTACTTTTCAATTTTGCTCCATTCTTGTCTTCTTAACAATCTAACACGTGGCTAGGGTCTTTTCCTAACAAGCATCATGGCGTTACTAAACTTTGAAGACCAAAAATGTTCTATTTATATAAAATAAAATTAGTTTTATTCTGGCTCAAGTAATATTTTTAACAGTTTTCTTTGCTTTTTGTTTTTATGTACGTCGAGACTATTTTTTTTTTTTTTTGCTATTTTTATTAATTTATAATATTATATTTATGTTTTGAGTGAAATCGGAATAAATTCTGGAATATTCAGACTTTGTGTATATAAAAAATTCATAGTCCGATCGGTAAGATTTTCAAAAGATATATGCAAGCGGTAAACTAATTTCATATAACCAAAAATATAAAAGATTTACTTTTTACGTTTTTAAATAATTTTCGAAAAAAGTTCCCTCAAAAAAGGTCAAACTTAATTATCTGTATCCATTAAAAAATACAGCCGTTTAAAAGTAAGAAAAAAATATGCTTAACTTAAAAATAAAAATGTCTTGTAATATTTATTATGCCAAAAAATATGCGAAATTACCACACAAATAATGAGCTAAAAAACTTTCGGAGTCAAAATATTAATATTTTTGATGTAAATGCTGAGTTTTTTACTTCATTTTAGTGTTAAATAAACTTTTTGCAGTTATTTAACTTGTAGCATCAAAAATTTTAAAAATATTTTTTTAAAATTCTATAAAAATACAATTTTGATTGGAACACAATATTCTGAAAAGCATGGGTTATATATAAAACATGTCATAATTTTTACCGAAACTGGCAAACGCAACTTGTTTTTATTTCAAAAATATGGCAACCTCCCAAGAAAAAGCTTTCAACAAAATGTTGCAAGAAATGTGTCGAGTTCAGTGTTGCCAGGTATGTTGAGCATAAAATCGTCAAATTTTCCAATAAAAATCGTCAAAATCGTTATTTTATTTTCAAAAAATCGTCAAAACAAAATATATTTGTTACAAGTGGGATAAAGTTTTAATAAAAAAAGAATAATAATGTAATTCACATTTCAAATGCTCATGTACTATCGGTGTAATATAATACGATTTTTTACACTTTTCTGTAATTTAAACTTCGAAAATCATGATATTTTATAACGATAGCATGATATTTTATAACGATAGCACTTTACCACTTTAACTGTTAATTCCTTCTACATAATTCTGTAAACACCACTTCAGTAGCACAACTTTTAAATCTTAAATTCTTTTACATAGTTTAGAAATTCTTTAACAATGTTATCTTCTTTAATTATTAAATTTGGACTTCCATTAAAGAATTAAAGTTTCAAATTGAATTACATGACATAGTTTATTGCAATAAATTTTGAAATTTTTGATTATTTCATATTTTTGGGTTGGGTTTTAATATTGCTAAAAATTATTTATTATTTTATTTATTATTTATTTTTATTTAAATATTGTTTATTACTGCATGTTTTTCCATTTTCAAATATAAATTGTGAATATCTGAAGTTTCACTTTGTAACACTTTATTTATATAATTATTAGGCCTGTTTTTTAAGCACCGGATTTATTATTGGATTTATAAATGAGAATATTCGAACTCGATGTTTGTTTCGCAAAAACTTGGATTTTTTTTTTAATTTAAAAAATATTTTATTTTTATCTCAATCTTACACTAATTAAACTTTATAAAAATACAAATATTAAAAAAAGCAGGGTTGGCATTCAATAACTTTTCATAATAACGATTGGCTATCACAGTAACACTTATAGCGGAATGGAAATTAAAAAAAAGCTATTCCATTAAAGACATGTTTCTTCTTATGTAAACGGTTTTAGTTTTCTATTTAACCTGTTTGATTTTGAAATGTCTTGAACTAGTTAAAGTCAAAATAACGCTAAAATACCCAAAACGACGATTTATAACGTTATTTTGTTGATTTAACAAAATTTAATGGGTAGAATTTTGAAGTAAACCCTGTAAAGACACATGCTACTATTGGAATCGTAGCTTTAAAACGTTCATAACGGCATTGGTGTGGCCGTGGCAGGCGACTACCATTGTCATGAAAAGGTAGTGTTTGCCAACTTTGGAAAAAGTAAGCACATACTCAGGGAACTTCTGCTGTAAATATTTGTCGTTGCTTCAGTTGTAATACAGTATCTTTATTTTTAAGTGAAAAAACAGTCATTTGTAGAAGAAATTTAATTTTTGACTACAATTGTAGTTCATTTAAAAAACAAACCACATTAAATTACAGTATTCTAATTTTACATTCATTTTGTACAGTATTTTTTTTTTTTATTTAAAAAAAAATAAAACAAATTAATGTTTGTTTATATTTTACTGCGCTGACTGAACCACTCATTAATAATACGATTGTAGTTAATTTTTTGAACAGTAAAAAACAAATGACTATGTTAGTTGAATTTACTAAAATGTTAGTCGTTCTTTTTTCAGGTGAAATTTCATTTGTTTTTAGCTGCATTTGCAGCGGTCTTTACCGTTATTAAGTGCAGATAATAAATTAAAATAAACCTAACATGAATCCATAAAATAAATTTTTTGCCAAACTTTCAATTAAATAGTTTTTAATTTTAACGAAATAATAAAAATCCAAAAATAGATCCGGTGATTTTTTTAATAATAGCAAATAAACATGTTTTGCTGACATATTAAACGTTTGTCAAAAAATCGTCATTTTGGAAGCAAAAATCGTCAAATCGTCATTTAGGTAGTAAAAACCGTCAAAATGACGATAAATCGTCAAACCTGGCAACAGTGGTAGAGTTTCATTATTTTAAAGAGAAAATTTTGGTTATCCACAGTGTTACCATATTGCCAGTTTTAACTGTTTTTTCCAGTTTTTTAGGATGCGTAACAGTTTTACAGTTTTTGATGAAAAAAACAGTTTTTGTTTAATTTCAGCATTTTTTTCAGTTTTTAACAGTTTACCTGCTCGATTTACTTTCTTTTACTTGAATTTATAAATTTAATACAAAAGTTGCACAAAATGTTTCAATAAAAAATAATAGTACGCATTGAATGCAACTGTGTAGTAAGTTTTAATTCCCTTTTTAGCATTTGTTTGTGTTAAAATTTTGTGGAATCAAACGAAATGAAAATCAAATTTAATCAAAAAATGTATAACTTATATTTTTATGTAATTAAGTAAGATCTCAAAATGTATTGAATTATTTTGTTTTTTTTTATGGTTTTGTAGCTATTTTTTGCTATATGTTAAATAATTAATTATTAATATAAATATAAATATGTTTTTTTAAATGATATTTTTTTTTACTTTAACAAGTACACAGAAAAAAAACATATTATTCCTATTGTTAATTAAAATGTATTTTTATAACAGAGCACAACTTGTGATCTGTAATAACATAAATTTGAAAATATTTTTTTTTTGTTAGTATAATTAAAAGTTAGTCTACAAAAAAAAAAATATTTTTTTTCTGTGTATATAAATATGTTATGTGTTTAATGTTTTTTATGTTGTTTTATGTTTAAATAAAATGCAATTGAATTCAAAATGCACATATAAACTGTTTTTTCTACTGTTTTTTTATTTAAAAAAAAAAAACAGTTTTTTCTTAAAAAACAGTTTTTTGAAAAAAATACATGGCAACACTGGTTATCCAGCAAAACCACTCATTACCAAATAATGGGTAAAGTAACGTATCGCCATAGGTCTACACACATTACAGTACACCTTTCTTCACTGATGAATTTTATAGGCTATGAGCCAAAAAGTAATGGGTGGGCTCATTACCTAGTAGGGGTAAAGTAACTGGTTACTTATATGGTTACCGAGTTGGGAAAGTAATGTGTCTATAAATAGATTTTCATAAAAAAATGTATAAAAAAATGATTACAAATATTTTTTATGATTAAATAAATAACGTGATCTCGCTAAGATTCGATTGTCTGGCTGTTAGGCGAGCACTCTACAGTAATGGACTCCTTAAAATGTAAATGAATTGTTGTTCTTCGAGTTTTTATTTGTTTTGTTAAAAATATATAACTTACCCTAAATATAAATTTTCAAAAAAATATTTCAAAGTTTACGTTTATATTTCATGCATTATGTAATTGATGTCGGCAAGGCATTACTTTATGTTTTTAAATAATGTAAAAGGTAATTATGTATCATGACAAGGTAACACATGAGTGCCCAATTATTGGTAACTAATTACTTTATGTTTAGAAATAAATATAAAGGTAAGGAGTATTCCTTATATTATAATGCATTATGTAACCCATTACTGGTAACTCATTACTTTTTGTTGGAGAATAATGATACAGGTAAGGAGTATACATTACAAGGTAATGCGTTACTTTATCGCACACATTACCAAAGTTTTCCTGGGTACTGAGTTGGGCAGATCTCAACTTTTTTTCGAGAGGTACGAGAGTTCTTCCATCTCTTTAAAATACGAGTTTTCGTTTTTTTTTTTAAAGTTTTCGACTTTTAAATTTCATACAAATTTAAAATCGAAAACTTGATAAAAAAAATCATGGCAAAACAATACAAGGTAAAGACATTAGGGAGAATTAGTATTTTTTATTTGACATTCTATGGTTTTCTATTTATTTTTTGTATGAATTTTTGACATTTTGTTATCGAGAACACTTTTTTTTTAATAAGTCTTCCACATATTGTTTTTCCATGATAAAAATTAAAACTCGTATTTTGGGGTTCAGTATGAACGTAGTATAAGACATGACATTACTTTCTTTATGATTCGTCCAAGATACAGCATTTTTAATGAATTTACTAATATTGATGATCTTTTAAAGAATAGGTACTTAGACGATTTCGCTCAAATAATAGATTTTTTCCAGCAGATATGCAGTGATATCTGAATACTATTTAAATATTTTAAATACCCGAAATTGTTGTGGGAAATTCTGGCCATATGTGCAAGGACACATGTTGTGTATCCAATTATTCGACCTAGGGGTTAACCGGTTAAAGCATTATTCGAAAAATCGCTTAAATTGAATAACCGGTTAATGCAAAATAAATGTATTTCTCTGGTACTTTATCAAAAAAAAACATTGTTTTTTTCAGTCGACTGTCTTTGTATATAAATGGTTTGTTTGGGATGATACATATTTTAAAGGCACTTAAAGATTTGTTAAGGATAAATTTAAGCCACTAAATCCTTAGAGTTACTGAGCTTTTCGATTAAAAAGCTCTAAGAGTCTGCCAGCATTACCATTTTTTTTAAATTTTTCACCGATATTTGTTCTCCGAAGTAGAACAAGTACCCTTTAAAGTAGTTACTTCTATCTTCAATTTTCTGTTTCCTTGAGATCGATTCTAGTGGAATATGTTTTAGAGATGTAGGTTGTAAAAAAAACTTACAAAATTTTCTTTTTAGAAGAAGTAGATTTCCTAAAGTTTCAACATGTTAATTGAGAGTTGAGTGACTTGATTTAAAACAAATGCTACCTTGCAACTTCTTTTCAAGTAGTATAAAAGAAAATAGTAACGACAGTAGTAAATAAAACCCATTAAACTAAAACATTAGCAAATTTCATATCAACATCTAATTTGGAAGACTACGACCGAGTTTTTATTATGTAGATTATCTTTAAACGTAGATTAACGAAGTTTTAAAATGGAATACTGCTTCGGAAATGAGGTTTATTTTGTGTTATTATGATAAAGACTAAAATTGTAAACAAGCTGAAGCGGTTTAACTAATCTAAGTTAAACTGACATCCCCAAAACTCGGCCTTATTATGATAAAGGCCACCACAATCCTAAATAAGATTAAGTGTTTATGGCACTTTTTTGTTAATAAACTTTGAAATGGAAGACAAAATTCGTTAGCGGTTTAACTAAACCAAGTTTAACTGACATCCCAAAAACTCGACCTAAATTGTTAAAACTGACATGTAAACAAACTGACGTAATATTTACATTAACCCATTAATGACTGATCCACCATTCCATTTTCTAATATCGTTGAAATTTCACACATTCAATATATGTGTAAGATTGTAGAAGTTATTTGGTATATTTTTTTTGATTTCCCATACTTGGAACTTATGAATTAACCACTGATATAAAATAATTCCTCCATGTTTTTTGAATAAAATATATTTTTTATGATTTTTACTTGAAAATAATCGATATTTCAAGCAATGATATTTTATAAAACGGGTAAGTATTTTTTGTATGCTAAAGAACTCGTAAAACTATTAGGTAAAGTTTTCCGATTTTTCACATCCACAATTTTTTGTAGGCATTTCCGTGCATGTATGTATGTAAATTTGCAGAACTTTTTTAAAGAATTAAAACGAAAATTGTCTAAATTATTTTTTTAGACCGATATTAGCTTTGCTTTGAGTTGCTTAAAAAAGTTATCTAAAGGTTTCAGAATCGCTTTCACTCGATTTTCAAAGAATTTTAAGTTATTTTAGAAGTATTTATTTTTTCGAAGCTTATCTTGACATTTTTCCAGCCAAAGTTAAGAGTATGCTCAAGTTTTGGCAAAAAATAAAGAAAAAATCCATATACGAAATTTAACCGGTTAATCGAACTATTTTAACCGATTATTCTTGTTGAATACTTATTTGAGTTTTAAATTATTTGTTTCGACATTAACCGAAATATAGGAGATTAATCGATTAACCGAATTAGAAACACTAGATACAGGTCTTTACATTTGTAGATTGAAAAAAAATAGGAATATGTTCTTCTATCAAAATTTTTTTCGTTGCCTATTTTGGGCTATAGGTTTAGAGCGAAGCTCAAAAACTAATCTATAAAAATTAATAACTTTAGGCATAAATTACTCCTCTTACCAAGATATAACTACAGTCCAAAAATTAAATTTTTTGTGCCTTTGCTTAAGACATGGCGATTTTTATTTTTCGAAAAACGCGAAATTGAGCGAAAACGCATTTAACATCAACATACATATCGCTCATTTACTTCAAGACTGTCATAATTCAAAAATGCGGTTTTTGAGTTAATGATGTAGATTTATTTCATATTAATATCATGTGTACTTTTCGAGATAGAGGATAATATATTTTATTTTTTCGTTAAAGTGGGTGCAAATATTATATACTTCAGAGAAACTGTGCTACTCATGGGTCTCTCGATAATTAGCGAATTCGCACTCACTAAGAGAAAAATACATTTGAACCCCCTATTTATAAAAAAAAAGTTGACCAAATAAATATAGAAAGGGTCGAGCGAGGCAGATATAGATTGAAAACTTTAAACTCGTTTTTGCAAAATCATTTTTTATGAGTTATGTCAGTCTTACAGAAAATGAGCGATATGTTGATTAAGCTTAGTCTTTGGTCATACTACTTAATATAATCTTTCTGGCAAATTTCATAAAAACTCGTTCATACGTTTTCAAGTTAAAGCGATGTCCTTTAAAGGTATCCTTTTTAATCCTGATTGTCCAAAATTAGTTTTTTTTTTTTAAATTGTAACCTTCAATCTTAGTTTGGGTTTAGTATCACAATTTTCCAGTCAACATGCACACAAAAAATAACTTCACAAAATATTTTGTAAATTTAGTTTTCTATCGAAATAGCATAAATTCTTATTATAAAAACCTAATTTTTCGCACTTATGTCCAACTTAAATTGCCACGCCTGTTAGAGGGTTAACAAGCCAAATAAATATGTAATTTTGAAGCGAAAAAACGATGCAATTATGCAAAAACTGTTTAATAGCGAAAGAAGTGAAGTAATCCACAATTGTGTATATGGCTTTACAATTCGTTCGAATCTTAAAATTGAAGTTTGAGAATTCAGTAATTTCATAATAATTTCTTTAGTAGCTCTTTAGGCGAAGGTATCCAACTAGAAGTGTCTATAAAAACATTTTTGTTACTTTCCCCATAATCTTGTAATTGATTCCCGTTCCGTGATAAACTTTAAATAACAAAATAAGTAATAATACAATAATCTTTGCATTTATTCACAATTTTCCTGAAGTGACTCTTCGATTGTTGTTATAAATTCATCCAATTTCTTACGATCCATTTCTAGGTGTAATTGAGATAGATATTGTTTTTGGCATGGATTATGCCGCAAACGAAATGTTAGGGTCGTCAATAGATTTTCATTTTGTGCAAAACTGCTATCGCCCAAAACTAGTCGTGTATCCCAATCAAACGATTCCACCAGTGGATATTCACTTGCATTTTGTTCACGTATCAAATAACGCAACACTTCATTCCAACGCGACTGCAAAACGGATGGTATGATTTTTTGCAATTCTGGAGTCAGGTTGGACAATTCAGATTTAACGTCTGAATCCTTGCCACTGGCAAGGTCACCACAACACATGCGACGATAAAATTTGGCTATCGATCGTGTGGTAAGCATAAAATCATCAGGATTATGGAATCCGTATTTGTGAGACATACGCATAGTTTGTTGTTCATCTTGATTGCCAATTAGAAAGTCAATGGAGTTGTTGAGTATCTGTTTGATAAAAATTAAATTTCAATAAGCAGCAATATACAAATTAATTTGTGTACCTTTAAATTGTACCTCAATTAATATTTCCTTATTATCTATATTTATTAACAATTCGTAATCCTTCATTTTTTGTTCATACAAAATCTAAAGTTGCCCATACACTAGCAATATTATTGCGCAACTTCTCATTTTTGTTATTTATTCTACATATAGCAAATGTATGCATTGCTAAAGTTCAGGGATGATAAAGTTGGTACACAGTTCTTTTTATAGTACTATTTGCGACTCAAATCAGTGCTGCCATGTTAAAAAATTTATCGTAATTTTGTAGATTTTTAGTAACCAAAACAAAGCATTTACAAGAAGATATTTTTTCGTCGGCTTGCCTGCAAGTAGTGCCATATGTTATGTTTAGAGTTGGGATTAATTAATTTGACAATGTATTACTCACAATTCATGTTTTACGAATTTTTTCACAAACTTTAATGTACAAAGTGTTATAAAATTGTAACTTTTCTAACAAAAAATTATTTATTTTGTGTAAAAAACATTTTATTTTTATGACTTTAATTGTTTTTCCTAATTTTTATCAACACTATTACAATTTGCTAAAAAAATAATTGCTCTTGCAAGCAATTTGATTGAATAGAGATGGAATTGTTCTATGAATAAAATGAACGAAATTACGGATTGAACGAAAAGATCGAATATTGGTGAAAGGTTAAGGTTTTTTTTATTGAGCCTTTTTTTTAAATACATATTTTATTTTTATAAAACATTTGTAAAAAAATTAAAACTTAGGACTAAAATGTAATATCCTAATTAAAACAATTAAAAAACAGTATCCTACTTACACAAATTTGTTAAAATTTAATTAAATAAAAAATAGAATTAGTAGAAAAATTGCGCCCATGCTCCCGAGGCTTAGCATGTTCTGTGTGTGCCTTGTACACTCTTTGAGAAAAAATTGTGTCTCAAAGAAGTGGACAGATCAAAAGATGTTGCAGTTTCATTCATGTATCCAAAGGCGGATAAATAATTAACATTTGACCAGATAAATTGCTTCTGTTGTTCGTAAATATCTGAGATATAATTATTTTCATGAAAGCAAGTCCTTGGTATGAATCTCCCAAGAATGTCACAAACATAAAGTCCGATGGAAGTTATTCTAGATTCACTATATATGTATTTATTTGAATATCGTTTACAAAAGGATTTAAAGTGTTTCCCAATGCAGTTTCGCAATATTTTTCTTTCGAAAATTTCCATTCCCTTAATTATAATCGGTGACACATTGAACCAAATTGGAAATCCATATAGTATAACTGGTCTTAAGCTCGTTTTATATAGCAAAAGTTTAGTATTTACTGGTAATTTTTTGTTATTGAGAATTCTTGAAAATGAACCCAATATTCTATTGGCTTTTTCTAGTACTATGCGGGCATGTTCGTTAAATTTTAGAAGTTTATTAAAGGTCACTCCAGTGTATTTAATCTTACCCCTAAACGGAATTTGTTGTTGATGCAGAGCCTTACTTGATGGTTACACGATCAAGTTTTGCCTATCAAGTTTTAATACATTCACACTTGTTTACCAATACACTCACACTTTCTTAAATTGAAACGAACTTGCTTCAGATTTCTCTTTCAAGTGGAGTGTATCAATTTACGTTCAAGAAAACAGCTGATTTTTGAAATTGTTTTTGTTTTTCCTTTCACAAATATTGAAATTGCTTTCAACTTGCGTGCAGCCTACGCCACAGCTATCAATTTTTACATATTTTGACAAACAGTATATGTAAAAGACTATCAAGAAAATCTTGATCGTGTGCCTGCAGTGTTAGCTGTTTACTCTCTGGAAAGAAATAATCATATCGTTCAATTCAGTGAGTCCTTCAATTGAGCTAGTTCGTACATGAACGATATTTGTTTTTGTTCTTCTGGTCCCATATCAAGGATGGTTGCACAAATCGTCTTCGCCGGAAACAAAAATAAGTAACTGGATGATAATTTGAATTTTTCTTTTAATAAAAAATGCCATTTTGTTGGGTGGGTGTAACACTCGTTGTATTTAGTTTTCCTAAATTAAATTAATTGTTTTGTTTACATTTTTTTCCACAAGGTGATGCCACTTTTTGCAAATTTCTCCCCCAAAATAGGTGAAAACACAGTGTTGTATGGCCACAACCTTATTTTGAACGTAATTTTAAACCAGATTGTCCGACAATCTAGTTATGAATTTGTTTGGAAAATCTGGTTTGACATTACGTTTCGAAACCAGATAGTCTTCAAAATCCGGTTTAAACCAGATTTAAGGTATAATGTAAGTTCATTATTATTTGTTGCGATTAGAATATGTAAAATGTGTATAGTTTGCAATATTTTGCAAATATCATTGCCAGTATTATTGTCATTTGGCCCTACACAGTGCAATACGATTTACAATATGATATTTTTTGTAATGTATAGTTGTGATCTTGCGGGTTTAAAATATTTATAAATTCTAGTACTTTGTTGAGCTTTCTGTAATCTTAAAAAAATTTAACTGAAATATTTCCATTACGATTCAGTGAAATGGTTGCCGTTTCATTCCAAATTATATTTCAGAGCTGACTCTTTTAATTTATTTACAAACAATAGTTTTTGTCTAAATAATATTTTTGATAAAAAAATATGATAAACGGTTTTCATTGTGTTCAAATAAAGCTTTACTAATATATTGAAGATGTAGTCTTTAACATAATAGTATAATTTGATGTATCTGCTGGACGCCTTAATATTTTTTTTGAGAAAATAACGTTGAAGTTTATAAATATCCTCATCGTGTGCAGCATACGATTGGATTAAACGGCAAACTGCTAAAATCACATTCAACTTCATTAACAAGCTAATATGACTTTTTGATAAAAAGCTTTGCGAAGTTGCGTTAATAGCATTTTTTGCCTGTTTACTACGCGTTTCAATGTGTTTACCAAACGTCAATTTAGGAAAAAAACCTTGGGAATGAATTACTGCATTCGTGATCGAGTGAAATCGTTCGAAAACAGTTTTTTTTTAATCAGCAACTACAAAAATACTAACAATGAAAACACCAAGTTTTATATTTATTTTCAATTTTCAACATCGCTGATCGAAAAAATTTCGTTTAAATATTCTATTTTATAAAATAAAAAATAATTTCGATAGCAAAATTACGATATCGAATGCCGCATTTCGACCCCAGAATTCTAAAGAATTGCTAAAGAACCATTTTTCATAATTAGCAAGCATTCTTCCATTTCTAAATACAACTTATTAAGGTTTACTTCTAGGTTTCAAGTTGAGCAATAATTTTCAAGGTTTTTAATCATTTCACATTAGCACTTCGGCATCATTAGCCAGCAGAACTATATCATCTGCATATAACAAAAGACGAATATTGTGATCATCTATGATGAGCCCACCTCCATGCAATAGCATTAGTGTAGGCCATTGATATACTTATATAGAAAATAAAAGTGGAGATAATAGACAACCCTGCTTCACTCCAATTCCGGTTTCAAAGTAATCTGAGATTTCAAAGTAATCTGAAATTTCAAAGTAATCTGAGATTTCTTCACCATTCCAAATAGCTGATTCAGTTTTTCGATAAATAGCTTTCAGCATTTTGGCGAATTCGTAATAAATGCCCATATTATATAATTTATATATTAGAGCTATTCTTGACACGTTATCGAATGCTGCCTTAAAATCAATGAAAAAGTCGTCAGCCTACTTTTGTTTTTCTTGTTTTTTAGCTCTCAAATTATCTACTGTAGAGTATTTTCTGGAAACTAGCTTGGTACTCGGTCAAAATTTGATTATTTTCGAACCAATTATACAGTCTTTCGTTAAGTATCCCCATCATTACTTTCACAATACAGTTTATAAGCGAGATACAGTGGGCCCTCGGTTAACGAACACAATTCGTTCCAGAAGCGTGGTCGTTATGCGAAACGTTCGTTAAGCAAAACCATTATTTCCATATATATCAGTGCAAAATAAAATAATGCGTTCCAAGTCGGAAAAAGTACACACTAACATATTTAAACATCAATATTTATTGAAAGTAATATAACATATATTCATCAACATTTTTAAGGAACTGAATATAGGACGAAATGAGACAATCTGCAATGGAAAAAAACGAAAAAATTACAAAAAAAATAATTTTGTATGATACCTGGACGCATACCTATTTCTTCTTTAACAAAGAACTGTCTAAGAGTCGTTTGTTTTTGGCTACGCTTCAAAATTTGTTGAAAATGCGACACAGCATTATCGTTGAATAAATCTGTTGCTCGTTTAGCCACTGTCGGATTGGGGTGATGCTTTTTAATGTTACGTTACACTTCCACAAAAAATAACAACACGTCTTGTTAATTGTATGAACACAAGTGATGCTAAAGCTAAACACAAACAGAGAAGTTTTATGCGCAATTCGGTAGTTCCCCTTTTTTAACAAAATCAAATAATGAACATGTACTATATGTTTGTATGTCTCAGCACGTCTTCTTAATTGTATGAACACAAGTGATGCCAAAGCTGAACACCGAGAGAAGTTTTTCGCACAATTCGGTATTTCCCATTTTGCGTTGGTCGTTATACAAAACTTTGTTCGTTAAGCGAAACATTTTTTTTTTTAAATGTGTTCGTTGTGCGAAATGTTCGTTAGGCGAGGCGTTCGTTAACCGAGGGTCGACTGTACCTATTTAGTTATTAGAAAATACCACAGTTTTATTAAATGAGCTATCCATTTTTGCTATTGTTTTAAATATGCAAAAGCTTCTTATGAAACAAAGGTTGAAAAGGCTTAATTCTTTAATTCAAATTTGTAAAATTAATTAGATTTTAATCAAATTTCATTCCGAAAAAGCATTCATAAGTGTAGAAATGTTTTTCAATCGAGTTTGTATTTTGTTTTTATGTTTTCTAATTTTGAAAACTTTGTCATTCTGTGAAAATTTTGTGAACTGAATAAATCAAACTTTTTCTTATCTTTTTAATTTTATAAAATAAAATTCTTTAATTTATCGTCAATCGTGTTATATTACTAGAGGTTATGGGTGATGTAAAAGATACACATGGAATCCCTCAATTTAAAGGAGAGGGTTTTGATGATTGGCAATTCCGAGTTAAAACTCACTTGGATTCGCAGAATTTGTTGGATGTTCTAACCGGCAATCCTCCAACCGAAGCGAAGGCCTTAGAAGAATTTTTAAAAAATGATAAGAAGGCAAAAGACAGAATAGTAAGTTTCGTTCATTCAGACTGTTTAAGTTTTATAAGGGACAAGAATACCGCTAGAGAGATGTGGAGCAGTTTACAAGATGCTTTTGCTAAAAAGTCAATCGTAAACCAATTGTTGCTAAGGAAAAAACTGGCTCAACTAAGAATGAACGAAGGAGATTCTATTGTGACACACGTTTTAGCTTTTGAAAACTTGGTAAGACAACTAAAATTAGCTGGTGCAATAATGGATGACTTAGATGTGTTGGCGCAGTTATTTTTAACTCTCCCTGAGAAGTACGATCCACTAGTCACCGCCCTACAAAATGTGGATGATGGAAAACTTAATTTAAATTTGGTTAAAGAGCGTCTAATGTCGGAGGAGGCCAAACTTGCAGATCGTAATGAAGAGTTGGTAGGGAAAACAGCATTTTCAACTAAGAAGTTTAACAATAAAAAGATATTTAATGGTAAATGCTATAAGTTCAATAAATTTGGTCATCAAGCCAAGCATTGTTGGCAAGGAGAATTACAAGTTGCTAAAAATAAATCCGTTTCATATCTGGGAAGCGGAAATAAATACGAAAAAGCGAAAGATGATAAGAAAATTGTAAAGGTTGTTAAAAGTAAAGCTGTTTCATTTATGGTAAGAAGAAATAATTTCAGGAAAGCGGAAGATGATAACAAAATTGTGTTCAAACTAGACTCTGGAGCTTCTGATCACATTGTAAAAGACAAAAGGTATTTTTCATCAATTAATGAGTTAGAAATTCCAGTAGAAATATGTGTTGCTAAAAATAATGAATCGATATATGCGAATAATGTTGGAATGGTAAAAGGAGTTAGTAATAAAGGCGTAGAAATATACATGAAAGATGTTTTGTTTGCTCCTGACCTAAGGGAGAACTTAATATCTGTACGAATACTAACTAGGTCTGGGTTTTCAGTTAAATTTGTAAAGAACATTGGTGTTATAATGAAAGATGGAATTGAAATAGCTACTGCTTACCTTAGAGGAAATCTATATGAGTTAACATTAAGTATTACAGCTAGTGCAGCTCTGTCATGTGATAAAAATGAACTTGAATTATGGCATAAACGCTTAGGCCATATCGGTGTTTCGGGATTTGAAAAACTTCAAAGGTTAGCCATGATAGACAGTAAGTTGACACCAAAAGAGCTAAGCTTTCGTGATGTGTGTGCAGAGGCTAAACTTTATAGAAATCCATTTAATGGTATGAGACCAAAATGTTCTAGAGTTCTTCAAAGAATACACTCTGACGTATGTGGACCGATTTCGCCTACAGCATATGATGGTTCAAAATACTTTGTATCGTTTATAGATGACTACACACACCTTGCTATGATATTTGGTATTAAGAAAAAATCTGAAGTATTTGCAAAGTTCCAAGAATATGAGGCTTTGGTGACAGCCATGTTTCCTAAATATAAAATTTCAGCATTAACAACTGATCAAGGTACTGAATATTTATCAAATCAACAAAAATGTTGGTACAAACTAAAGGGTATTCAAATTGAACCAACCGCTGCTTACTCGCCACAACAAAATGGTGTCTCGGAGAGGTTCAACAGAACTGTTTCTGAGAAAATTCGGGCATTGTTGTTTGAATCAGGTGTACCTAAATATTTGTGGAATGAAGCTGCCTTGTGTGCTGTTTATATAATCAACAGATGTCCAATAAGAGCTAATGATAATAACGTAACACCTGCTGAATTGTGGTTTCAAGACAAGCCAAATTTAAATAAAACGGAGGTTTTTGGATGTAAAGTATTTGCTTGGGTGCCTGACGCTAAAAGAAAGAAATTGGATCCAAGAGGAAAAAAAATGGTAATGCTTGGATATGCTCCAAATGGATTTCGCTTGTGGGACTTAGATGCTCGTAAAGTAATTTTGGCACGTGATGTTAAATTTGATGAGTTATGTTATCCTTTTAAAACAGAACAAAATTCAGAAGATGAACATGTTACTATTATCCAGAGGTGCCTCGAGCAAGAGGGGGATGAAAATGAAATCTCTGATGTGTCTGAAAGTAATTCTGATGTCGCAATGGAAACTAACGAGGACAACGGAGAAAATAGCTGTATAATAACAAGTGATGATTCTGATGATGGTGGTTCTGGAACTGTAGAACCTGAAAATGTAGCAAGAAGTAGTGGAAGATTAAGCCGTTTACCAAGTAAACTTTATGATTATGTAACTGGTATAGGAATCGCAAGCAACTTAGAGAGCAAACGTGTTAAGCACATTGATATAAAACATCATTTTGTTCGAGATAGTGTTAAAAATGGATTAATCGAAATAGAAGCTATTGTAGTGAAAACCAATTGGCAGATATTTTTTACGAAGTCAACAGATCCAAGTCGTTTCATTAAGCTACGAAGTTGGGTTAATCGATTGAGAGGGAGTGTAGAAATGTTTTTCAATCGAGTTTGTATTTTGTTTTTATGTTTTCTAATTTTGAAAACTTTGTCATTCTGTGAAAATTTTGTGAACTGAATAAATCAAACTTTTTCTTTTCTTTTTAATTTTATAAAATAAAATTCTTTAACTTATCGTCAATCGTGTTATATTACTAGAATAAGAAATTCATTCTTAGGTTAGTTCTTAAAAACTTTAAATAATTTGAATGAATTCTTTCTTGAATGATTCAAAATTTTCTTAATTCATTTAGTGAAAGGGAGAATGAAAATTTTCTTTCATTCATTTGGTCAAATGATTAACGAAAGTTTTCATAATTTAACAGAATTATTTGTTTAAAACAAAAACAAAAGCAAAGTACTTATTATTATCGGCATTCAGACTAGATAGCAAAACACTTGTTTTGCCAAAACGTGTGGAGAAGAATAAAGAACCGTTGGAATATAATAAAGATCCTAAATAAGTGTTTTGCCAAAACACGTGTTTTTCTATCCACTGTGAATGTGGTTTTAGTCTACAACAAAAAAAAACTAGTTTATGTCTTGTTATTACTTGTGTATTACGTTTTTATTTGTGTGTTAAAGTCAAACTTCTTTGTATTAAATGAATGATTCTAAAGTTTCTACATTCGATTAGTAAAATGTTGAATGAACATATAATTGAATTCATTCAAGTTAGGAAATCATTCAATACCAATTAAAGCTTTTTAATGAAGTTACTGCATGAATTCTTATTGAATGGATTAATGCAATAAAATATAAGCATTTTTAAACCCTCCATCCCATAGTGCAGGAGGGTATATTCACTTTGTCAAATGTTTGTAATTCTTTTAAAAAAATTCTGGGACCCTATAAACTATATATATTCTTGATCAGCATGAATAGAGAAGTCGATATAGCCATGTCCGTCTGTCCGTCTGTAAGTCCGTCTGTCTGTGGAAACACAAAATACTCCAACAATACAGAAGAGGTACTGCTAATTTTCAGTCGAATTGTTTGTTGATATCATGAGCAGTTTTCTAGTGAAAATGATCAAAATCGGTTAACGCGTTCAAAAGTTATGAGTGAAAATGTGGGGAGACCTCTAAAAATTTTGAAGCAAATTTTAAATTATACTATTTATTTCATCATACACAAGAATATACACAAGCAGAGATGGCTGTCGATATCGCTGAAATACCGTCCCCGATTCTAACACCTTTCAACTGACTATCGTTATCGCTTAAATACCGTTACCGATATTCTTGAAATACCGTTATCCGTAAAATACCGTTACCGAAATAATCTAACAAGATCTGAACAAAAAAACTTCTGTAAATAGATATATTTTCCCAAAGTATGATCATAAACTAGACAGTCATTTAAACTCGGGCATAATGCGGTTAAAAATTGTGGTGTGCATTAACATTACCTGAATAACTAAAATAACGTTATCCTTAAAATGCCGTTATCAAAATAATTGAAAAATCTTTTTCCCTAAAATAAAGTTACCGAAATATCTAAAATATCGTTACCGCTAAAATACCGTTAGCGAAATAAATAAAATACCGTTAACGCTAAAATACCGTTAACGCTAAAATACCGTTAACGCTAAAATACCGTTACCGAAATAACTGAAGTATAGTTTCCCCTAAATTACCGTTACCGAAATAAAAGAAAATAGCGTTACTACGACCAATAACCACATAGAATCGGTTACCATCCATGGTCATGATCAACACTTAAAAACAAAACAAAAACCCACAAAATATTGTTGTTGTTTTTTTGTTTTGTTTTGTATACAGTATGTATGTACGTATGAATTAGTAGCAATCGCATGCAGAGTTGCCAGGTTTGACGCTTTGTCGTCATTTTGATGATATTTAATACCCAAATAACTAAATGACTATTTGACGACTTTTGCTTCCAAAATGACGATTTTTTGACAATAATTTAATATGTCAGCAAGATCTAATTATTTATCATTCTCATAAAATCGCCGGCTCGATTATTAAATTTATATTATTTGGTTAAAAATTAAAGAAAACATTCCTTTATTTGCTAATATGATGTGAAATACAATTTTGCAAAAAAGCAAATCCTAGAATTGAATAAAACTTAATCCAAACCGCATTTATTTTTTTATAAATTCATTACGGGTTTAGCTTAATTTAGTTTCTGTGTTTATATGTTTAGAACATTTTTTTTAAATTTTTATAAAATTTAATTGGAGTTAGATTTAAATAAAAATAAAAAAATTTTCATGTTAAAACACAAGGCATGGACTTTTTTGCGAAACAAACAGATCTCTAGCCCGAATATGTTTCATGTTGAAAGATGATATATATACAACTTTAAATGAAACAAAATAAATCCAAAAATAAATCCAAAATAAATCCGGTGCTTAAAAAACAGGCCTAATAATATAAATAAAGTGCCAAAATTTAATAATTAAAAAATATAACATTAAGTTTGTTCGATAACACAAAAATTTGTACAAGTTTTTACTGGAAGGTGTTCGTTTAGACCAGTGTCGGGCAAACACTTGTTGAAACAACGAAGACTAATCGTTTTTCACACAGACACAACCCGAACGTAAATAGAAATAAAAAGAGAAACCGAAAAAAACCAAAAAACATTGGTTATGTCGCTTTGTTTAATAAAATAAGTACACAGGTAATATTTGAAAACAACCAATGATATTTTAATTAATAAAGCCAAGCGTACTATAATTTTTTTTTAATGGAATTTTTTTTCATTCATTATGTGGGATTTTTTTGGGAAAACGCATTTTTATTTAGCTTGAATATATAAATATATCTTGATTTATTTATTCATTCATAACTTAATTTTAACACACAAAACCTAAAATATTAAAACAATCTATATGTTAAAAAATTTAAAAGTCTCTGAACTATAATTGTTTATATTAAAAACAATTACAACGCAGATATTTTGTTGTATTTTATAAGAATTAATATAAAATATTTTTTTTTGCTTTTTGTTTTTTAATTTATTAATCCATATTTATAACATTATTATATATATTTGTTTGCCCAGTACATTATTGGCAAAGAACTCATGTGCCTATTTTCTTAAAGAACATTTTTTTATTACCTATTAATTTCCTCTTATGTATATTTCTTTTTTTATTCACCTCATAGCTGAAATTTATCACGTAAGGACATAAATAGTAAAACAATAGAACAATGTAAACAAGCAAAAAAAAAAAAACAAAACCAAGTGATTTTGCTCAGTGCAATAGTACCAATACAATCTCATTTTTTTGTAAAATAACTAATACATTCTCAGTTCTCTTTGTGCCCAAGATTGGTTTAGACAAATACGCAGTAAAAAACTGGTAAAAAAGAGAGAGTAAAGTGACAGTTTGATGCCAAAGAACTTACAAGTTTTTACTGGATACATTTTTGCCAGTAAGAATTTGTAAGATGAAAAAAACATATGACTAAAAAAATATGCTTGTGTTTTTAGTAAACAAAAACAAAAATTAAATTAAATTTTAATTGTTTATGGATTGAAAGTGAAAATAATAAAATAATTAACTATGGAAGAAGTTAAAAAACATTTAAATTATTTTTAATAGATAATTTCAATTAACTTTTTCCTTTTCCATAATGACCAGTTGATTTTTTTTTACTATTTAAACCAAGCTATTTTATCTAATTTAATAATTCCTACAAATTTTCTGTTCGTTTACTTTTTTGTAAATTTGTCTTACTATTTGTAATTTTGTTACTGAGTAGTTTTTACTGAACTTTACAGGAAAAGTAATCGAAATTTCCAAATTTTGTAAAAGAATTTAATATTTAAAAAGTTGTGCCACTGAAATGTTGTTCACAGAATTATGCAGATATAAGTGATTAACAGTTCAAGTGGTAAAATTTGTTTGATTTAAAGTTGTATTTATTTGATTTTCCAACATTATATTTTTGTTATTTTATTAATTAATAGTCATATAATTACAAGTTATATACTATTACCCTAACCGAGCACTAGCTACTATGGCCTTCGGCGCGTTGTAGCGAAAACAGATCAGTGCCTCTGGTGGGAATCGAGCCCACGACCCCCGCACTGATAAGCCAGCACGCTACCAACTAGCCTACTGGGGCACACTGTTTCAACATTTTATAAATATGAATATCGTTGTAAAATATAATGATTTTTGAAGTTTAAATCAAAGAGAAGTGTCAAAAATCGTGTTATATTACAACGATAACACGTTAACATTATTGTATTTTATTTTTTATCAAAACTTTATCCCTCTTCTAACAAATATATTTTATTTTGACGATTTTTCAAAATATGATGACGATTTTGACGATTTTTTTCTAGAAAATTTGTCGTTTTTATGCTCTGCAAACCTGGCAACACTGGTTATGAGTGCAAATGTGAGAAGCCCTCGAAAAATTGTTAAGCTAATTTATTAAGTATTCTTTTGTTTTCCATACGTACGGTCTATACTAGCAATAAATATGTTGACAATATTCGAAATACGTCGGCAGAATAACAGTAAAAAAATTATTATTGCTAAGCTTATGTTTAGGGTGGTGAACACGTATTTATGGTAACTCATATTTTAGAAAATTTCAAAGAGAAAGGTTATAAAAACAAAACATTAAGAGCGTGGCCATTTTGTGTATTCATAAATAATAAGAAAAAATTAAGTTTTTTTTAAAGAATTAAATAATTATTTACATAGTTTTTTTTTTCAAATTACTTTTTGATAGCGTCTTAGTTTTTTGGCGTCCTTTTCTATAAACGTCAAACTAAAATGACAACTAATTTTGACGTAATATGTTGGCAATAAGTGTTGCCGAATATTGCCAAAAACTTATTGCAACATATATGTACGGCAATAAATATGTAAGCAATAGAGTGGTCCACACTAGAGATAACATCATTTTGACATATACTGCAATATATTTCCGCATATTTATTGCTAGTATAGACCGTACGATATACCAGGCTTGCCATATACCTTTTTTTGTTAACCCCAACAAATCAAAAAATCACCAATTAGAAAAAAGGTAGAACAAAATAGTTTAGTTAAAATTCTTTATTTATTTGACTGCATTAACTGGAGCTGCCAGACACATTAATCGTTATCAGATCAAAAAAATATCCAGGAACAAAATCCCCGAATCCAACAATGTAAATTCATAATTTTTTTTCGTACACTATTTTTACTTATTTTCATTCTCAACCTTTAATAAATTTGCAAGGAAACTCTTACACTCTAATTACATTTATTAAAAACCCCATTAAATTTAAAAGACATTCACTTTCAGAACTTTTTATTAAAGACATATAAGGTGCATACTTCATCTTAAAATCTTTTGATTATATGCATTTGTTTTCCTTAAAAGCCCTAATTTTTATTTGATACATACAAAAATAATCTAAATTAAAGTATTTATGTGTAAAAACCAATCGAATTTTGTTAAAATTTCTTAGGGTTCTTATTATACACTCAAAAAAAAAGTTTGTGAAGTCAGCAAAAAATTTTGCTGAGTCAGCAAAATTTTAGTCAGGAGGATGCTTGCAAAAAAAGTTGCTAATGTCAGCAAAATCTTTTGCTGAAAATCAGCGAGCTGATTTTTAGCAACAAAATTTGTAGATTCAGCAAAAGTTTTGCTAACACTTAGTAGATTAGAAATAAAAAAGCGTTGGTAAAAATTAATAAATTTTTTGCTGAATTTTAGTAGACTGAAAATAATGCAAAAAATTTGTAAAAAAAATTGTAATTTAGTTAATTTATTTGCTGAAAATCATAAAACATATTTTTGTGATTATTTTAAAAATAATGTACAATAATTACGAAATACAAAAATTTTCATTTTTCCACATTGACGACATGAATTAATTTAATATCTGAAAATATATAGAAATAAATATATACAACATAACAAAAATTTTCTTTCAATTACTTACATCAATGGTAGTCTAAATGATGCTTTCTTTTAAATGACGCAACTGCCGAAGATAATTATAGAAACGAAACGAAAAATAAACAAAAATAAAAATCTACCTAAGATGTGTGTCTTTGTCTTTCGCTTTACTCTGTCTGCATTTCTGTATATGTTTGTTTGTTTGTAATTTGACCACACTATTATTAATCTATAAGTTATATATAATATATAAGTTTAAATAAATAAATATTTTATTTTGTCTTTTATTTAATTAATAGACAATTATTTTCACAAGCCGGTGACAACGCAAAAATTTAAGTTGTTTTAATCCTCAATTTTGTTTTATGTATGAAAAAGAGATACAAAAACTTCCATGGTTGATTTTTTTATATGTCTTATTAGAGTTGTACTTTTTAGTATCATTTTCCTCTTCTCTACTACATCTTGACATGCCGCGACATCTACTTCATTCTGCGTATATCTTTCAATCTGGTTGTCGTCCACACTATTAATGTGCTTATCAGCACAATTTTCTTTTAGGAAAATTAATTAGTAAAACATTAGTATATTAGTAAAGCATTAGTATAAAACAGTTAATTGCTGAATAAGTATAACAAAAATTTTAGCTGAAAACACGATTTTAGCAAAAAATTTTGCTAAAAAATAGTATACCTGATTTACAAGACGTTTTACTAACTTTTCTACTAACTTATTTTTTTGAGTGTAGGAGTCGTAAACGAGAATTGCACAAGCAACTGAGCTGAAAAACAATAATTTGAAATACCAGTTTCTTTAATTTTTTGTGTCTCGAAAACACCCTAAACACTCGAAAGATTTTCTTTTATAATTTTTGACAAACTTAGTTTCATCACACTTTCCGTTTCACTTATGTGATGTATAGTATAAACACATGTGTTGTAATGTAAACTGGCATTACATAATTATTTCATTATGTATGTCTTCGCAAGCGTATTTTTGTTCCCTTAAATTTATCTAAAATTCTGATTATTCGAAACTGTTTTTATGCGTTTGTTTCATTCTTCTAACGATCCAAAAATATATTTTAGTAACCCTTATTTCTTTCATTATTATATAGGCAAAGAGACAAACAACAGGAGAATTTTACAACAGTTTTTTTAACATCATAAGGAACTATAAAAATATATATATTTTTCACTACACGTTCTTCTTTAGGTAATCAGAATAACCTTTGAATACCCACTGTTATAAGCATGCAGAATTTCAGATTCATTTTAGTAAACTTTAATTAAACATTTTTTCTTTTGTAACATCCTAAATACATTAATCAATCAGTCATATTTTGTTTTACTTATAAAAACAACATTATTTTTGTTATTTTTACAAAGAATATAGATATTTATATTATTTGCACTTTCGCTGGTTAATGAAAACACCGAGATGGAGGGTATCCAAAAATTCGGCACAGCCGAATTTAATCTTTTTTATACCAAATTCGGCACATCGGACTTTAATGCTTCCACTTGTTTAATTCTGAATTAAATTTTTTTTGAATTAAGCTCAAATTGAATTAATTCTTTCGAAGCTCTATTATGAAATCTATCTGTGCCTTTTATTATAAATTCATAAGGTACTCGATCTTCGCCAGCAGCTTCATTTAGTCTTAGCTTGTTTAAAACTTGCATTAGTTCTCCATGTACTATGGGCAATCTAACAATTTACTTTCAATACGAGGTGATTCATAATAAAATAAATGTGTAGCTTGGGGTGGAATAAGTAGACTTTGGAAGTACATTTTAAACTTCAACGCTGTGATATTGGGGCTAATTATATTCTCCTGGCCTCGTATTTCTTTCGCGGTTTTCTTACTTGCTTACTGCCTTGAATGTTGTTTACTTTTTGAATAATTTTTTCATTATATTTTATTTTATTCAAATTGCAAAATGGTTTGTACTTTTTTTGATCTCTAGTTATTTATTTTTATCTTCAATAGTTTTAGATTTTCTTAACTTGTTCAAAGACCTGCAACTATCTTTTTTTGCAGTGTTACATTGAGAATTATACCAATTTTGATTAGATTCAAAAGAGATTTTAAATGTTGTTGATATTGGATATTTTTATGATCTCTGATAATTCTGTAAGCTTTGTAGGATTTGTAGATGTACGCTTTAAATTTGTATTCAGCCTTCTTTGATAAATATCCTTTTTATTATCCTTCCAACGTAATTTAGGGAGTAAATTTAATTTTCGTTACTTTTAGCGTACTAGTGGTAAATTAAATTTCAGATTTATAGGGAAAATGGTCTCACCAAATTTTATCATCAATCGTAAACTCTTCTGCATAAGGCAACAGACCCTGTGATTAGGGTGATAACTTTTTTTGGACAACATTCTCCCCAGGGGGTTTCTAATGGCAAATATTGTATTAATGATAAAAAAACTATTTCAGTTCAATTTGGTAAAAAAACCTTGCGCACCGACAACGATTTCTAAAATGCCTTTAATATGTTTATTTTAAATTTTTTTTAATAACAATTTTTTTTAAATATGGTTTATACATATGTAAGTAAGCAAATTTGGAAGAAAAACTATTCCATTGACTCGAAAACGGACTTTACTATTGATACCAGCATTCCTTAATTATATAGATGTGATAGTCAGACGTTGAGGCATCAAAAAAAGTTTTTTTTTAACTTTGTTTGATTCAAAACTTTAACGCGTTTGGTGCGGAACCTTTTTTAACGATAGCGAAAAACTAAAAACGCAGTTCTTAATATTTGTCCATGCCCTACACGATTTTGTCTAGGGAGATTTGATATTTGCAAAAAATGCAAAAAGTTATCACCCTACCTGGGATATATCATGAAATGTTTCTTAATATTAATGAAACGTTTCTGAATATTTCACAGAAACTTATTTATTTCATTACAAAAAACGATCGTAGAAGTTGAAAAAGTAAAAAATTAAAATTTGAATTGTTATTAAAAAAATGTATACATATTTATATTAATAATATACAGAAAGTACATATATTTGGAAAAACAAGGTAATTTTATTATAAATGCCGTTTACAAATTCAAAATCGGTTAATAAATGACAGTTACAAATGTTTAACTGCGCCAGTCCAAACAAAAAAACTCTTTTACATTTAACTCGAAAATTTGAGGGTATGTTGCTACTTCTTAAACCAGTTTTGTAATACACTCAGCTAGACTAACAACTAGGCGATTGGGAATTTCCGAACTTTTTAATTTCCCGGGATAAATTTCCCGGGATTACCGGGAACCAGTAACTTGATCCTAATAAATGTTTTTTTTTTGTTAAAACTAAGTTTTTATTAAAAAATTAATCAATAAAGTATTCAATTTGTGCATTGAAAACTAAAACAAGAACAAAGACAAATTAATTAAATGATTTGAGATAATTTTAAATAAAAAAAAAATTTAAAAAAAAATAAAAAATACAGCAGTTCGTTAAAAAAAATAAGTTTTTAAGTCTACTAAAACAATTAGTAATTCTCTTGACATCCGATTTCGAATTTTTGTGGCAAAGTTCCTAGCGACGGAGAAACCCCGTTCATTATCTTCCCATGTTGGCTTTATTGTTAACTAAATCATCAAAATTTTGAATCCGCATATTGCTGGCTTCATATAAAGCAATTTCTCCCTTTAACAAAATCGCTAGATTTGATTTTTACTTTTTTGGATTGATATGTCTATAGCATTTTTTAGTTTCATTTGAAAGATTCATCGACTTGGGTTTCAGATATGTCATTGTCATTCAGCATAAAATTGTAAAGAGCTTTCGTATGTTTTAGAATTGGCATTGAAGTTATCGGGAGTTTTTAAATAATTTAAGTTTGCTTTGATTTGACTTAGCCATTTTTTTTTAGAAAATCATGTTTTTAATTATAACAGCATCAGCTACTAAAAAATTATAATCTCGTCGACTTAGTGCTGCGTCTTTTATGGGATTTAAAACTTCAACTAACATCTATAGGACTGGGACATGTTAACCCTCAAACCGGCCTAAGCTTTTAAAAAAAAAAAAATTGTACTACGTGTTCGGCACAAAAAATAAAGAATTTGTTGTTCTAGCAATTTTTTTCGTTGCGCACTTTAAGCGATATAGGCCAAAATAAGTTTAGATTGAATCTCAAACTCTAATAAAAAATAAATATGTTTCGGCAAAAATTATTTTTTACCAAGAATTATTCGTACCAAGATGTAACTCCAATCCAAAATATACACCTTTTGTATTTTTACTTAAGAAGATATGACCATTTTAATTTTTTGAAAAATGCGAAATTGGGCGAAAAAGCACCTTAACTTAAATATACATAGATTGTTCAAACTTAAAGACTTTGGTACCAGTACCAAATATAATTTTTCTGCAAAATTTCATGAAAATCAGTTCATACGTTTTCAATTTAAGGCGATGTGCTTTTGAGGTATCCGGTTGGAATCCTGTATGTCCTTAGACCAAAATAAGAGTTTTTTTTTTTTAATTGTGCTGTAACAGCTCATTAAAAGTGTGTACGACAACCAGACTGAAAAATATACGCAGAATGAAGTAGATGTCACTGCATGTGAAGATGCAGTAGAGACAAGCAAAATGATACTAAAAAGAACAATTCTTGTAAGACATACGCACATAATAAAACAAAAGGACGCCATCAATTGTATGCATATAAATTGCGTTTTGAAAAAACTTAAAATTTGTATTGTCACCGGCTTCTCAAAGTAATTGTCTTTTAATTAAATTAAAGACAAAATAAAATATTTAAATTTAATAAGTATTAAATGTGTATTTGTAAACTAAATGTTTATAATAATTATTAATATAGTGTGGTCAAATTGCAAATAAATATACGTACAAGTAGACAGAATAAAGCGGAAGATATGGACACACATCTTACGTAATTTCGTATGTTGCCTTTTTCTTTTTGCAAAACAAGGGTTGCATACATATTTTATGAAATATCTGCAAATATATAGAAATTATTTTATATAACATAAACAAATTATGTTTCAACTACTTACATCAATGGTGATCTAAGTGATGGCATCTTTCTAGAAACGAAACAATACGAAATAACAAAACATACGAAATAACAAAACATATTTTGTTATTTCGTATTGTTTCGTTTCTGGAAAGATGCCATCACTTAGATCACCATTGATGTAAGTAGTTGAAACATAATTTGTTTATGTTATATAAAATAATTTCTATATATTTGCAGATATTAAATTAATTCGTATCGTCAATGTGGGATTATAAACATTTTTATATTTTGTAGCGTATTGTAAATAGCTTTTAAAAGAATAAAAAAACAGTTTTAAGATTTTCAGCATTTAAATTAACTAAAGTATACATTTTCTACAAATTTTTTGAGCTTTTTCCAGTCTACTAATATTCAGCAATAATTTGATTAACTTTTAGCAAGAAGTTTTTAATTTTGAATCAACTAAGTGCTAGCAAAAGTTTTGCTGAATCTACTAATTTTGTTGCTAAAAATCAGCTCGGTTAATAGTCGCTATAAACATTTAGTTTACAAATAAACATTTAATCTTAATTAAATTAAAATATTTTATTTTCATCTGTAAATTAGTTTGTAGACAATAACTTTGACAAACCAGTGACAACACAAAATTTAAGTTTTTTTAATCCACAATTTATATGTATACACATTGTAGTCGTCCTTTTGTTTTATGTATGAAAAACAGATACAAAAATCTTCCATTGTTGTTTTTTATGTCTTTAAAGAGTTTTACTTTTTAGTAGAGATGGGCACGTGAGTTAATTTTGACACAAACTCACGAGAAAAAATTTCCACTCACTTGTAATCACTTACAAACATAATTTTTCTACTCAAACTCACTTACGCTTAAGTGAGTAAATTTAGATTTTACTCACACTCACGCGTGATTCATGTGAATCACTCAAATTCACAAAAAAATCTTGCTGGATAAAAATTAAATGACTTCAAATTGCTCGGAATATGCACTTTCGCCATTTATTTTGTATTTTAAAAAACCCAAAAAAACTTAAATCAACAAAAGAATTAAATTAAATATTTATTAAAAGCAAGCAATAATTTTTGGTAAAATTCTACTCACGCACACGCAATCACGAAGAGTTTTTTTCAACTCACACTCACTCACTTTTACGTGAGTAAAATGAGGTTTCACTCACACTCACTCGTGATTCATGTGAATAACGTGAAATTCTGGCCACGTGCTCATCTCTACTTTTTAGAATATTTTTCCTCGTCTCTACTACAACATGACATGCCGCGTCATCTACTTTATTATGCGTATATCTTTCAATCTGATTGTCGCCTAAACTATTAATGTGCTTATCAGTACAATTTTCTTAGCAAAATTAATTAATAAAACATTAGTTCAAAACAGTTGAGTGCTGAATAAGTAAACTAAAATTTTAGTTGAAAACACAATTTCAGCAAAAAATTTGCTGAAATATAGTATGCTTGATTTACAAGACGTTTTACTAACTTTTCTACTAACTTCTTTTTTTGAGTGCTGATAAAGAGATGTCGTTTAAATATAGCATGATTTTTGAAGTTTTAAACTATACTAGTATTCAAATTGATGCACAAATTCTTAAAAATTTGCGATGATAGGGTACTTTAAATATTTAACTATTTTTAAAATTATTTTTATTCGTTCGATTACTCGAATAATTTTTAAAAAGTAATCGTTTAAACGTTTATGCGAACAAAATAAAGTACTTTAGTACCTACATATTGTAGCAAGATTTCCTGGTAAACCTGCCCATTGTATGTATACGGCTTAATTAATGCTGCCTTTTACTTTTTCGATGAGTGCACAAAGTATGTTTTTAATTTTGTTATAATGCCATCATATTGCATTATACGTAGGCTGACCATTCGTACCGATTTTTAAACACTAGTCACACGTAACCCATTTTTTACCAAGCATAGATTCCGTGCAAAGTTTTTGACAAAACTTGGTAAATACAAAAAACATCTAGGAGGACGTTTATCAAAAAAGGGTATAATATTACCAAGTAGTAGTGGTAGTATTTCAACTAATAACTATTTGTAGGAATATTTTAGCAAAACATATTTATAATAGTTTTACTTTGTTTGTATATAAATTCTTACATAGCTTAATAGATTGTACTATTTTTATTTTTTAAAATACAGCTTTTTATTTTAATGTAATAAAATTGCACTAAGAGCAAAAACCAAAAGGGCATGCAGTAGCACAATACCATTTTCAATAGTTTTCAAAAACAAAAAATAAAATTGGGGCCGGAATTTTAATTTTTATTTAACAACTTAAATAGCATTTTATTTCGAACTACTTTTGAACTAGTTTGAATGACAGTACGATTTATATTAATTGTCATATTTTATTAAAAATATTTTCACTTTCCAAATATTAAATTTAATAAATTATAGTTCACCATTTTGACTTTTAGTTGCATCTTATTATTTTTGTTCATGAAAAACATTTCTAACTTTTAACACTCATTAACAGAAAATACCTATTATATGTTATGTTCGTGAACATTTATTTTGTTAGATTTTACCAAGTAATGCTTGAATTAAATATGTACTCAAAATGTTAGAGGAGTGCAATATACATACGTTTGATATTTTATAAAGATTTAACATAATAGGAACAGTTGTATCCATAGATAAAAATGTTAAGTAATGTTATATAATATATAAAATGACTTGTCACGTGCAAAGTATTTTAGTAAAATCGTGTAAATGCATAGACAAATTTAACACAGTTTGATACATAATTTAAGCAAGACTTGATAAAATCCACAGAATTTCAATAAAAAAAATTTTACTAAGTATGCTTTTATCATATTTCCTCTGGAAATATGTAGATAGGTTGGTTCCTCAGTATGCATTTTCAGTAAATTGTACAGCTTTTTTGCGCCCTCTAGTGATGGTATATGTAATTAATTGAAGCTTTGTACGCACTTAAGGGTTAATATTTTTTTTTTAATTTAATTTTTATGCATTAACAAGTCAAATATCTATCAAAAAATCGCACAAAATTTTGACTAATGTTTTTGCACTATTTTTAAGATTTTTTTTTTTAAGTTTTGGCATTTTGAGACAGTTTACGAAAATTGTTATATTGTTATTTGACTCTAATCGCTCAAATTTATATGTTGCTTCGCATACTTAAATCTTGATACGGTTAGTAAATTTTTTCCAAAAAGTACATGTTAATTGAAAATTTTTTTTGTTTCTAAAAGTTTTCTTCTATAAAGACATGTACTTTATCGATACCAATAAGTTAAGCATATTACGAAGGTCTTCCTTACATTTTTAAATATTTTTTGAAAAAAGTGCTTTAAAAAAAGCAAAACATTTTTTTAAAATCATTATACGGCAACCCTGGAATTTCAATTTAAATATTTTTTAAACCATGTTTGTAGACAAGACATCAAATTTTGACATGATTTTTAGTGCGTTGTTATATCACCTTCATATCAAAAGTTATAGGCTCCCCATGAAAAAGGTTTATATATATTCATATATAACTTGATATAATTATATAAGTGGCCACATGTAAAGATATACATATATTTGAATTTCATAATTATTTTTACTAACATTTTTAATATAGTGCTATATATCATCATTTATCATTAAATCTTATTTATTTACATCAGCTGCAGTAGAAAATACATCAGCTGAAAAAATAAAATTCAAAAAAATACAGAATAATATAATAATATTAATATAATATAAATATAAGAAGTAATTGATTAATATGTAATGAAGTAAGTAATTAAAAACATACAAAACAAATAAAAATAAGAATAAATTAATTTTAGGCAAAAATACAAATTTTATATATATAAAAACATAAATTAAAAATAAAAAAAAAAATTAAAAATACAAAATTTAAAAATAAAAAAATATATTGACAATAAAGGACAACAACAAGATTACAAATCAAATAGAAGAACAACATAAAAACAACACAGACAATAACAAAACAAACAAAATTAACATATAAGAAATAAAATAACACAAATAAAATAAATAAATTAAATGATGAGTTATTGACGATTAGGAGCAGACAAACAGCCAGCCGCAAAAGCTGGAACACATTAAATAGACACACAACAAGCACAGGAGCCAAAGCAGAAACAGCACAGGAGATAAAACCGGAACAGACAGGCAGGAATATAATTAATTAAACTGGAACAATGGATAAATAGGCAGACAACCATCACATGAGCATAAACAGAAACAGACAGAGCAGGCAGGAACAATTTGCAAAGTTTTCTACAAAATACCTGGAGGCAGTCGGAAAATTCTCACACACAAAAGAATAATCCGACACATCGCTACAGGCAGGCACGTAGCTAGGCGGGGGGGCTTGGGGGCTAGAGCCCCCCCCCGAAATGATTTGACAAATTTAAAAACTTAATACAATTCGTTAGAAAGTAACAATGTTATTGATAAATTTAACATGAAAATATTTATTTTTGACTTGGATCAAATAGGAAATAGTTTTATAGGATTCGAATCTTAAAATTTCGTTAGAAAACATCGCCTGCAAATGGGCGGCTATCATTGTTAGAGTTGATTTTCGACAAAAAGCAATAAATAAAATCTTTTCATAAGAGATTTCGAAGTCTTTGACTTAAAATATAATCAAAAAATTGTTTAAGACAATGCAAACTAAAAATTAAATATGCCTACACAGAAAAATCTAAAATTGAGTTTTAATTAAAATATTTGTTGATTCAGCAAAAGTTTAACTAAATTCGGTCGTGTTGATGCAATTGTAGTAACAACTAAAATAATTTGTATCTATTAATTAATATTATTTTCAATTACATATAGTTTTATTCACATCTATTAAAAATTTAATTGAATATTGTTTACTATTGGGAAAAATTACAGAATTTAAAAAAATCACCAAAATTATAAAAAAAATCGCCAAAATTTAAAAAAATCGAGACCATTTGAAAAAATCGCAAAATTTGAAAAAAAAATTGCCAAAATTTAAAAAACAATCCTCAAAATTGCAGAAATTTAAAAAAATCCCAAAATAAACGCCAAAAATTCGAAAAAAATTTAAAAAAATCACCACAATTAAAGAAAAGCGTATTTTCAACTTTAAAACGATTTTTTTTTTTAATTTTGGCGACTTTTTAAAATTTTTGCATTTGTTTCAATGTTGTTATTATACGTTATAAAAACTGAAACTTTTTTTTATACCAAATTCATTTTCAATTAAACAGTTAATTGAAAGTAGTTTGAAATCGAACAACAGTTTAATTGAAATTTTTTTGACAATGATTTTTTCTGTCTATTTTGACATAATCTTTTAAAATGGAGATACCACTAAGGCTCAAAATTAGGTTTACTTGTGCCGCAAAAGTCGTTACTTTACTTACAGTGCAATCTTTTATTTAAATTTGGTTTGCTACGCACGCATCTGGTAACATAGTTTTCAGTATTTTTTTTTACGATATATATTCGATATCTAATACATTTTTTTAATTTTTGAAACAAATTTAAGCCTCAAACATTGATCGATATGCATAATGTGTTAACGTGGTTCAATGTGACTCAAATTTTCTCAATTTTTTTTTTTTAGACTAAATGTAAACAAATTTCTATCGGCGGTCCTTGAAATGCGACATTTTAAAATCAAGCAGCTAAACCAGTCTTTGTGCTATAACAATTTTAAAAACAAATACGTTTTCATATATTTTTCCTGCTTTATCACCAATCCGAATTTCATTAATTTTAAAGGGAACCTTTAAAGGGAAAATTTAAAGGAAAAGCTTCCTTGTAAGTGTCAGACAATTTATATAGGATATTTGCCTTTTAATTTGTTTTTTGGACGGTTATAAATCTTTAATTTCCCGAGTTAAAATGGACATAACTATATAAATATACAATTAATTTCATAGAAAAAAATTAATATGATGTCATATATAGTTGCGTATAATTGTATATTGCATTTAGAATACGCTAAAACTAATCCAATTGCAAAATAATATATATTTTGATATTATATCATATTTAAAAAAACACAATTTTATTTTAGATACAATTGTATATTACCCCATGCAGAGTCACACTAGAAAATTTGTCAATCATATTTTGGATATAAATATGTATTACAACAATACAATAGTACAATTAATTGTATCATTTTGTGTATAATTGTATACACAAAATTTACCCCAATTTTTGTCTTTTGAATTGATTCATTCTGGTTCTTAACCGTAAAAAAAGAATTTGTTTTATTTGTAACATTATGAGTTCTTAATTTAGTCTAAGATTTTTTTCAAACCTAAAACTCTAAATTTAGTTTCAACGTTTTTTTCCGTGTTTGTTATTCAATTGTGTAAGTTAATCAATTCCACAAAATCTTCATTTTCATTATATTCTTTTTTATATTTGAATATAATAAAATATCCAAATGCTATGGAATTTGTTACAAATTTAGCTAAAGTCTAAAAGGATTAATAGATATTTCGGATTTTCATGACATTTTAAAATCAAAAACCGGATACAACTATAGCTTATATTGTATATATCAGTATCAGTTCAGATATAAATTTATACCGCTATATAAAATCGTATTAAATTGTATCGCGTCATTATTCAGATGTTATTTAATTATTATGCCTATTTCTCGGATAAAACTGTATTAAGACTCATATTAAATTTCGTATGATTATATAAAGCATCATATTAATTTTAATCGGGTTATTAGAAGTGGAAACTTTTTTACTTTTTTTACATTTATCAAGTTTTAGCTACCCTAGACGTATATTAGCACATAAAAATATAAAGTAACGCAATTTTATTTTTCGCGGTTATCAAAAAGTTTTCCGCATAAATCCTTTTTTTATTTAATTAAACTAAAAATTAATATTTGGCTAAAAATTTAACGTAATTAGACAATAACGATGCATATCCAACTTAAAGTACACAAACGTTTTCAAATTTGATGTGTTTCGCGGATTGTGATCAAATACATTAAAGCGTTGTTTCGCGATATAGACATCAAAATTCGCAAAATAATGAACACAATAAGTAAAAAATGAAAAAAATGAATTTTAAGGAAATGCACTTTATGCGGGAGGTTTTTGTTGCAAAATGACCTGAGAAAGCGATTTCTATTATTAATGCATGATTGCCCATTACGTGTAGGTAAAAATTTAGCAAAACAAAAAAAAAAAAAAAAAAAAAAAAACTGTTACTACTAGTGTGCAAAAAGAAAATATATAATCAAAATAAAAAATCGAAAAAGCCCCCCCCCCCCCCCCCCCCCCGAAACAAATTCCTTGCTACGTGCCTGGCTACAGGCACAATATTTGTCAACAAAGACCATAAAAAAATGAAAAAATTGTTTTATTTTCCCTAATAAATATCTGGAGTCAGTCGGAAGATTATCACACACAAAAGAATAATCCGACACATCGCTACAGATACAGTAGTTGACAACAACGGAAATAAAAATTAAAAGTTAAATCTCGCGTAATAATAACAATATTTGGGAACAAAGGCCATAAAAAAAAGAAAAAATCGTTTTATTATCCCTAAAAAATATCTGGAGGCAGTCAGAGGATTCTCACACACAAAAGAATAATCCGACACATCGCTACAGATGCAGTAGTTGCCAACAACGGAAATAAAAATTAAAAGTTATATCTCGTGTAATAATAATCGTTTTATTTTATGAATAGGATCGGACATGGAAAATAAGTTGTGAAACTCATTAAAATATGTACATAGACAACGAAATGGATTAAATTCCTCATAATTATTTCTGCAAAACGACGTTTGTATAGGAACATAGTTCCTTGTTACACGGACTGGACTCTCATGGCCACAACTAAGAACTAAGGACAATGGCACAGAACAGACAAGAATGGAGAAACTTTGTAATGGCACTATGCGCCGATAATTTGGCGTAAAAGCATTTGATAATAATACACGGACTGGAACATTAAAATCTATGTTCCCAAGTAAGAACCGCGAATCAATTTCACCATTAATTAATTTAACCATAAACGTTACGCCTAGCATTAATCTTCTCTTCCAAAGTGTTGGGAGATCAATAAGCTGTAAACGATGTTCATAGGGTGGCAGATTTTGAGTCCCACTCCAACCTAATCCGCTTAAAGCAAATAACAAAAACTGTTTCTGAATTGATTCTATACTATCAATATAACAACCATAATTTGGGGACAATACGACCGATGCATATTCTAGAATAGGCCTAACAAGACTAATGTATACATTTTTTGTAACATAAGGATCATCAAATTTACTAGACCACCTGTTCATAAAACCTAGCAATGATTTTGCCTTATTAACGCATGAATTAACATGTAAATTAAAGCTTAACTTATGATCAAGTAAGACACCTAAATCCAAAAACGAAACAACATTTTCCAACCCATAAGTTCCAACGAAGTAATCAAACTGAATTGGGCATGACCTGTAAAAAGACAATTTCTTGCACTTTCTCAAATTCAGTAAATAACTAAAAATCTTAGTAAGCGGAATAAACAATTCACTAGCACAATTTACCAAGATAGATGAAGGCACACCATCCGGACCAGGTTAATTAGAAAATTTAAGACTCTTTAAACCTTTTAAAAACTTCATCCTCAGTAATGATAAAATCAGAAACAATATTAAAAGCATTAAGATTGCATGGGTAAATAGTTGTTGATACAGGAACAGCAGAATAAGTATTCTGAAAAAAATTTGAAAAAAAAATCAGATATTTCAACAACATTTGAAGACTCTTTGCCATCCAAATTCATAGATGCGGGAAAACCACTAAACTTTCTTTTGGAGTTTACAAAACTATAAAAACTCTTTGGATCAGTCCGAAACCTAGTCTTCATTTTAACCAAATAATCCGAATAACATCTCTGATTTAATGCATTATATCTATTCCTAGCAATAGAATAATTCATGTAACTAATAGAAGAACCCTTCTCCTTATGTTTTTTAAACAGTCTACTCTTAACATTCCTTAATCTTCTCAACTCACTCGTAAACCAAACAGGACCAGTTGTAACAAATTTATTATTACGGATAGGGACTGAACTCGAAAACCCAGAATTAGTTGTAACAAATTTATTATTACGGATAGGGACTGAACTCCAAAACCCAGAAATCAAAATATCATAAAATGAGGATATACAATTATCCAGTCCATTATTCCAACAAAGCCATAATTTTTCTATTAAAAAGCATTTTAGTAAATCATAATTCGTCCTACTAAAATTAAACTGTTTAAGGAAACAACTTCAGAACAGGGAGCCCTAGAAAAATCAATAATATCAACCACAATGAGGAGTGTTGGTTGATAATTATCCTCTGGACAAACAAACGGTAACGATCTAGAAAGAGAAATGTCAGGACAAATCGAGAAAACAAGATCCAGAAACTTGTCACCTTTATTAGATATATTGTTAAACTGAGTAAGACACGAATCAAACAAGATATCGAAAAATTTATCCATATCGTTGGAAGAATACAACGGTACTAATCAACAAAGATCAGGACACAATGACCAAGACACCTTAGGCAAATTAAAATCACCCAAAACGATGATAATATCGTTTTCACCAAGTCTGCTAACAACTTCAACTATCAAGTTAGCATGATCCAGATAAACTTTCAAACTATATCTAGGTGGAATATATGAACAGGTAATATAAACATATTTATTATCAAAAGATAAACGAACACATAGAAATTCAACATCACTAACACTGGAAGACGCTATCCGAAGATATGGAGCAGTGTACATAAATCAAAACACCACCTCCCATTCTCCTCCTACCGCAATTCAGATCATTTCGATCATTCCCATAACGATCACATTTATAAATATAATAATCACTACAAAAAATCACACTTTCAAAAATATCAGGATTCAGCCAAGTCTCAGTAAAAGCAATAATACTATAGCAACATCCAACACTATTCCTACAAACCTCATGCAATTTTGTATTTAGACCCCTCACATTCTGATGCAAAATCGACAACGACCTGTTAACACCACTTAGTTTTTTGGCAGAGCAGCGGGTCTGTCCATTCTCGGTTTATCCCTGTAGATAAATTCACGGACAAGCGGCCAAAACGATTTATCATTAAGAACATCAAACAGATTCAACGGCACAATTATCCTAAAGAAAGAAATATCTCCAGGCTGCGAAAATTTAAACTTAATAACATTAAAATCGGACCCATTTATACCTAAACAATTTTTCCCTATAAAATTCCTTAAGTCATCAACAGTTGTATCCGGAGCGAATCTTGACACAAAAACAGTCCTACAAGATGGAACAACAACTAATCCACACATTTCAACAGGACCGGTGGTACCATTATCACCGGACGTCTCCTTACTCATCACCGGTGAAACAAATACACTCCATGATGGACCGACATGGTCTCCGTCCACAAGAGCAGCATTATTCCCTAAACCATCTACCTCAATACCCCCACCTACTACCCCTGTGTTACATAAATATAAGTTGCTATTTTTATCTCGTCATATATACTTGGTATAGCCAAATATGAAATCATATATACTTTAATGTATAATTAGTATATATGATACAATAAAATCAAACATTCTATCACTTTTATATATAAATATATATGGTAGAAATTAACAAAAAAAAATCTATTACTTTTACATAAAATTATCAGAAAAGACAAAAAGGACAATTCAATGCATTTAAAGCAAACAAATATTGCAAAAAAAAGCAATAGTAAAAACTTAGAAAAGCTGCACTTGAAAAAAATTCAAAGTTAATAGATTAAATAATATTTATGAGTAAAAAAAATCAATTTAAGTCAGAAAATCATAAAAAAGTAATTATAATCCCAAAATCTTACGAAAACGCTTTTTTAAAGCTCAAAATCTGGTTAAGCTGTTCGGATGTGTTGTGTACACAACTTCAAAAATGGTTAAAAACGCAATTTTTCGCATTTTAATTGCGGTTTTCTCAAAATTGTGATGGAAAATTTGGAGATGCAAAATTTGGAGTCATATATACACCAGATATGCTAATATATAACATACGATACAATGATATATGACGGCAAATTAAAAAAATGCGTATAAACTAAGTATAAGATATGAACATATATCGTAATATATTGCCACACATATATACATATATATATATAATGATATCAAGTTGTATATGGGTATAAAAAAACTTTTTCCATCGGGTATTAGCTATTAGTAAGTCCTTATTATTTGTGTTAAAGCAATGTAGACAGTAAGCTGGTGTTATTACTGGTAGTGGGAAAAGTAATGTTATGACATTACCGCTTGTACAACGTGTAGTAATATTATTTTCGTTTTTGTTCTTCCTTCTAAAGGGTCCGCCATCTAACGTTTTTTTTCAACTAGTGCTTATTTTGTGAATGGTATCACTTAGCCCATGTCTGATTTAACAGATAATTAGTTTTATCCTTCCGCTGAACGAATATGGTCCGTATGTTCGTTATATTGTGAAAAAAGTGAAAGAAACTGGCATCCTCATCGATAAACCAAAGCGTGAAAAGCCAAAAACAGTGCGTACACCCGAGAATATTGCTGCTGTGGCAGAAAGTGTGCGTGAAGCGCCATCAACATCAATTCACCGTCGTACTCAACAATTGAACATTTCGGAGACATCATTGAGACGCATTTTGCATAAAGACCTTGGAATGACGCCATACAAAGTACAATTGGTTCAAGAGTTCAAAAAAAAAAAGTTATTTGGCGGACCCTTTATTACAATATGTTGTAATAAATTAAAGAATAGTATTGAAAATTTTGCGCAATACTGTTGCTAGTGGTACCTGTAATAAGATTTTTTTAAAAAAATGTTGTACTGATTCTAAGTAACAAAAATGGTCACCCTAATTATATGCCAACAATTTGCATCGGTCTTGAGGATTAAGTGGCGTATGTGTTAATTTTTTTATTTTATTTTTTTAAATCAAAATGTCAAATTTGTGTTATTACAGGTTGAACTGCATTCCGTTCCACTTGTATTGTTTTTTAACCAGAATATCGTATAAAAAAATTTGCCACCAAGCGAAACTAAAAATAAATAAACATGCTAACCGTTAAATTTGTTTTCTTTTTTCGATATTTGTTTTATTTTTGTCGTTGCAAATTAACCTATGCCAATTTAGTAGTTGGACAATTTTAAAACGCCTTTAGTACAAAAAATTAACTGCGTTAAAAAAAAATCCGAACTTCATTAGTTTCAGTCATGTTTCCATACAAAAATGTATTAACTTTCGACCCAAATTTTAACCCTTGAAAGTGAAATTGGGACATGACCCTTATTTTTTTTCTTTATCACATATCCAAATTTTGATTAAAATCGGAGAAAACCAATCGAGAGACTACCCTTGTTAGTCGGATTTAAAGTTTTTGAGAGTGTTTTAAAAAACTTGGCAGTATTATGCAAAAAACATCGGTGTAACGCATATTAATCTTAATCTTTAGACTCCTTCTCTTTAATGTTATGCATTTTTTATTTTTATTTTTGAAAATTTGTGGACAATCTTCCGAACAAAAAAAAAAAAAAACTATAAAGTGGAAGACTTTTTCCGCTTCTTTGTCCCCTAAATTCTCGAGGTGTCCCAAAAATCAAGGCAGGTTGAAATTAGATTTCTTGTCCTTATTTAGTAATTTCGTTGTAAAATTTTCTATAGAAAGAAGTATAGCTTTTTTTGTTTTTATAGGAAACATTTTTTTATTTTGGTTTTGAAGTAAGGAGTGAGATTGAAAAGAAACCCGAATACATTTTCACTTGCAACTGCTATTGTATAAGACACTGAACTTTTTGTCTTATCAGTCTTTAAGAAGGTTGTCAGATCATGTGTTCAAAATTATCATTATTTCCCTTACAAATAGAATCTGAGCAAAAAGTGAGTAATAGACATTTTTTCGTGCCTTTAGTATCCTAATTGCTAGGAGCACACCATTTTCGAAAAATCAAATACATGCATTAAATTTGGTGTTACCAAATTTTTTCTTGTTACCCTCCACAAGGAACCCTTACAAATGAATCAACAAAAAAATATGTTAAAGGTGAAAACAAAATTTTGAGGTGAACCACTTTTTTGGATGTAAAAAATAAATTGTGTATTTAAAAAATTTTTTTTTTAAGCGAAAAACTATTTTTGTGGTGAAAATAAATTTGTTTGTGGTGAAAAAAATTAAGGTGAAATATAAATTTCAAATGAATTTTAAATATTATTCACCGTCTGGTGAAAAATATGACGTTATATTTTCTTACGCCAATTTGTTTTCACTTATAACTTTTAAATTGCTAGACCGAGCTCATTTTCAATACCAAGCTTTTATGGAAAATGTACATCAATCGCGTATTGGTAATTTGTTTTTATATCATTTGATTGCTCAGAGTTCTGGACAATTAAGCACATTTTTATTGGGGGAAATTGAAGAATTTTTTCGTAAAAAATGCGGAAGGATTTGGGTGTAAAACCTTTTAAAATACAGCTGGTGGAATAATTGAAGCCACACGACCTACCACAACGGCTAACTTATGGTGAATGGGCGCTGGCAAAGTTGGATGAAGATCAACTTTTTTATCGAAAATTGTGTTCAGCCGCGAAGCTTATTTCTAGTTGAATGGATACGTGAACAAGCAAAATTGCCGTATTTAGTGTGAAAAGCAGATAAATGCACTGTTTGGTGTGGATTATGGGCCGGTGGCATCATTGGACCGTACTTTTTCAAAGACGCCTATGCAGATTTTTTTACAAATTTTTTTTTGCCCAAAATGGAAGATCTGGACTTGAGTGACATGTGGTTTCAACAAGACGGTGCCACATGCCACACATCACTCGAAACAATGGCCCAATTGAGAGGCGCCTTCGGTAAGTAGTTTATTTTACATTTGGGGCCGTTCTAGATCGTGTGTTTAACGCCTTTACACTATTTTTTGTGGGGCTATGATAAGGTTCATGTCTATGGGGACAAGCCCGCAATGGTTGACGAACTGGAAGCTAATATTGAAGAATTTATTCGTGAGATACCGGCCGATATGTTGGAGAGAGTACGCCAAAATTGGACCCAGCGTATGAACCATTTGAGGCGTAGCCGCGGTCAACATTTACATGACATCATCTTTAAGCATTGAATTATATAGATCGTTCTATCGACTTAAATAAAGATTTAATACATTTCTCTAAATTTTACGTGTTTTTTTTAAATCAAATCCAAAAGCTCTTGAAAAATCACCCTTTACAATGTGACGACTTTTTAAAACATAACTTGATAAAAAAAGTTCATTTTTAAACATAAAAAAGTGACGAGTGATAATATCTGTGAAACATTTTTTGATCTCATTCCTTAAATTTGTATAGCGAAAAATTTAGGTTCTCGGTATTTTTTGTGTTAGAAAAAATCTTTTTACCTGATGTTCTTCTGTTTGTTAAATTTTTAAATTTATATCACACAAAATTAAGTTTGAACTTTTTCTATAATAAAATGCCAAATAATTTGGAATATTATTTGCTTTGTCTGCAATTTATTTTTTTATTTAGTTTTTTTCTTCTTTGTCAGTAATTCTTTCAATAAAAACCATTAAAGCTCAATTTCGATTTTATTTCGTAATTTTCAAAATTTCCCAAATTTTGTCGTCGGAAAATTATAAGAACTGAGTATTTTGTACACAATACCTGTTCAAAATTTTAGGGCTTTTCAATTTTGTAAAGCCAGACAAACATTTTTGTTTAACGAGTTTGGATTTGAACAATTTTATACTTAAACGAATTTTCAAAATTTATACACTTTTGTTATCTAATTTCAACAAAAAAAGCTTAAAGTTTTACATTGTTCAGAAATATGTTTTTATTTAACTATTGTTTACAATTTTCAAGTTTGTGAAACCATTTTGGGGCCACTAACTAAAAAATCTAACTAAAGCACTAAAAAATCAGAGAAGTGATTTTATAAAATTGATGACGATTTCTTTAAAAAGGTTTATAATTGGAAGGTTTCGAGTTTTAGTTTTTATTATTTTTAATATTTTTTTTATAAAATAGTTTTTTTTTATTTGTAGAAAAGCTTTGTTAAGACCAACATTTTTTCCTTTGCTTAAATTTGTCAAATTATTTCCCACAAACTGTATGTGAATACTGGGATATATGCGGAACCAACGGTTACCCAGCAGTTATCATTCATTTATGTTTTTAGCTTTTAACACTCTAACCAGCTTTTAAATTGGCCGTAAATGCGCCAAAAGAGTGTTTTATAAAATTAATAATAATACTAAATTTACAAAATATTTCGTGAAGAAATTTTTGCGGCTTGGAAGCGAGAAAGCGTTAAAATTTAAATTTCGTAAAATTTCAATAAATAAATATTGCGAAATGAATACAATTTTCATAAATTAAAAAACATATTTATGGTGACTAGAATTCGTTGATAGTAAACGCAAAGTAAGATTGAAGTTTAAGCTAAAAAAAATTTCATGTTTTGGCCCAAGGACATGCAGTATTCGGAAAGGATACGTCTAAAGGACATCGTCTTAACTTGAGAATGTATGGACGATTTTTTTTTGTGAAACTTGGCAGAAAGATTATATTTATAGAAGTTCAGGTACGTTTTTGCTGAATTTCGCGTTTTTCGAAAAACGAAAATCGCAGCATCTTCTTAAGTAAACGCACAAAAATTGTGATTTTAGGACTAAATTCATATCTTGGTAAGAGGAATAGTTTATGCCAAAACATGTTTATGTTTACGGTTTAGTTTTTGATATTCGCTCTAAACCTATTTTGGCCCATATCGCCAAAATTAGGCTGCGCAATCAAATTATATGGAAGAACATATTATTTACTAGCGGGCGTTGCCCGCTACGTTGTTAGCGTGCCTTAGACCTAGTTTTTGGGATAATGGATAACTTTTCAGTTTGCTCACTATCTGTGTACCAAAATTTAATAAAATCCTTTAAGCCATATAAAAGATAACAAAAAGTGGGCGTAAAACTGCCACGCCCACCAAGTCTTAATCTATTATAGCAAACAGTGCTTATGAGTCATCCCAATATCTGTGTACCAAATTTCAATAAAATCTGTTCAGCCATATAGAAGATAGTGAAGATGTGGGCGAAAAAGTGCCACGCCCACAATATCTAAATTTGATATAACTTAAAGTGCTTATCTGTGACATCTCTTTCTGGGTACCAAATATCAACTGCATCGGTAAAGCCATATCGAAAATATTGAAAAAGTGGGCGTAAAAGTGCCACGCCCATCGTATAAAAATTTCATATAGCCTATAGTTCCTTCCAGACCGCCCACTATCTATGTGTCAAATATCAATTACATATCATATCGAATATAGCGAAAAAGTGGGCGTAAATGTGGCACGCCCACCAAGTCTTAATCTATTATAGCAAACAGTGCTTATGAGTCATCCCAATATCTGTGTACCAAATTTCAATAAAATCTGTTCAGCCATATAGAAGATAGTGAAGATGTGGGCGAAAAAGTGCCACGCCCACAATATCTAAATTTGATATAACTTAAAGTGCTTATCTGTGACATCTCTTTCTGGGTACCAAATATCAATTGCATCGGTAAAGCCATATCGAAAATATTGAAAAATTGGGCGTAAAAGTGCCACGCCCATCATATAAAAATTTCATATAGCCTATAGTTCCTTCCAGACCGCCCACTATCTATGTGTCAAATATCAATTACATAGCATAAGCCATATCGAATATAGCGAAAAAGTGGGCGTAAATGTGGCACGCCCACCATATCGAAATCAAATACAGCACATATTACTTTTCAGTTTGCCCACTATCTGTGTACCAAAATTTAATAAAATCCTTTAAGCCATATAAAAGATAACAAAAAGTGGGCGTAAAACTGCCACGCCCACCAAGTCTTAATCTATTATAGCAAATAGTGCTTATGAGTCATCCCAATATCTTTGTACCAAATTTCAATAAAATCTGTTCAGCCATATAGAAGATAGTGAAGATGTGGGCGAAAAAGTGCCACGCCCACAATATCTAAATTTGATATAACTTAAAGTGCTTATCTGTGACATCTCTTTCTGGGTACCAAATATCAATTGCATCGGTAAAGCCATATCGAAAATAGTGCAAAAGTGGGCGTAAAAGTGCCACGCCCGTCATATAAAAATTTCATATAGCCTATAGTTCCTTCCAGACCGCCCACTATATATGTGTCAAATTTTAATAAAATCGGTTCAGGCGTTTGGACGTGGTGCTCACACAAACAAACAAACAAACAAACAAACCAACTGTCATTTTTATAATATTAATAAGGCTTTTTGGTGCCGAACACTCGGTATAAATTTCATTGCAAAAATGATTAGGCCTGTGTGTGGGTAAGCATTAACTGTACCGTTAGCTTAGTAGGTATACCTATTCTTGTCTACCAATCGGATGGGAAAAATTCGACTTTTTTAAATGAACATTTGCTTAAACCTTACAGTTTTAAAAGAACTTAAAACACATTCTTTTTTAAAACTAGCTGACTGAATTTTTGATCTATTTCTCATTTATTTTATATTTTTGAGTCATTCTTTCGATACGATTTTAGTCATTTTTGAAATGGGTTTGTTTGGATCTCATTAACAATTAGCACACGGATATTTCACGTTTCTGTGATCTCTTTTGCTGAATATAGAATATAAAATTCGATGTAGCTTAAAAGTAAAATTACTGATCACAGTTCGATATTTTTAGCAAAAGTTAGAGAAAAACTCCATGTTTAAACTGCTCTAACTTTAATAATAATAAGTTATTATCTGCTTTTTTTTTATGCTGAGTCTTCTTGTTGATAGTGTTTCTAAAAGTTCACAGATTCTTTACAGAAAGATTGCAAAAATGAATAGACGTTATTTATTCGCGAATATTTCAAAAACCACATCTTCGATTTTTCTTAAACAATTTGTGGTGATATATAGTATTGTCTTGTATAAAATATAATATATTCATAGTTTGATCGAAAAATATTTAGATTTTAGGTAAAAATTCTCACATTATTATCTACAAAAATTTTGTTTTTTATTTTCTTTAATACAGACGAAACTCAACTCAAACTCAAATTTTCAAATCTAGAAGACCCAAGCTTTCATACGATTTGTAAAAATTAAACAACTTAAAAAGTTAGAACAGTTTAAGGGGTTTACTAGCTTTAGATTTTTACAATAGTTTTTTAAATTTTTTCATATTTCAAGAGTATGAACTTTTTTCTAAATGTTATGAAAATTTTGGATCAAAAATCGCAGAAATAAAAAAGTTACAACTTATTAAAAAACTCCTTGCCCTATATTTTACATGACATTGTGCCACTGTGTAGCCTTAACGGGTGTACCGAATTTGAATCGTTATTTTTGCTTTTTAGTGGACTGAAAAATTAAGTCTCTAACGTAGAGACATTTTAAAATGTTTGCCTAGTATTTTTTGAAAAATAAAAAACAACGATTTTTTTGGGTGCTTTTTTTATAATTTTTGAGTTTACCCTCGTACAATTTTAATGCAATTCAAAAATTTAAAATCCGGCTACGTTATGTACTAAAGAATTTATTCGTGTGAGAAACAAAATAAAAATTTTTTTCAGATGGTTACCCAAGGCTCCACGATGGTAAACAATTTTGCCTTTAAAAAAAGAGTATAACGAAATGGTTACCAGCGTTGTCATGGTAATCCTAATTAAAAACTATAATTTTTAAAATCTTGTCTAATATTGTTTTTTTCTATCGCAAAAAGAATTTTTTGAATAAACCATTTATTTATTTTTTTATAATTGCTTAAATTTATAGAATGCAAAAAAACTACTTCATTAAAAACAGAAAAATTATAGAAAAATAAAAGTGTTAGCATGAAAATAAATCCATGAGTACACTCATGGAAAAGGCTTCATCATATTTATGAAAAACTTCATAAATATGAAAAAAACTTTATTCATTTTCGTCCAATGTAAAACTTCATAGATATGATGAAGTTGTATCATAAAAGAGCGAACTGATGACCGGCTTCTTCATATTTATGCTTTTCATGAAATGTTTTATAAATGTTAATTGACGATTTTTACTTTGCTAGCGTACAAAATGGACAATTTATTTTTAACACATTATTTTTAAACCCCAATATTCTTCCAACTGTAATTCAGAATACACTGAAGCCCCGATTTGCGTCGTTTCGATTTGTGTCGCTTTCTAAAATGTGGTTCATTCCGATTTGCGTCGTTTTGATTTCGATTTGCGTCACTACATACGATTGTATTTGTCATAATTGCATATGTATGTATGTTAAAAGGGCAATTGTGTAAAAAGGGCAATTCCCATTTTATTCTGTTAGGTAAGTTATTCTAAGCATATACAGAAAAGTGATTCGATTTGCGTCGTTTCAGTTTGCGTCGCATTTCCCCGGTTCCTATTAACGACGCAAATCGGGACTTCAGTGTATATAAATTAAAACTCAGAATTTCAAATTGAAATTTATAAAATATCATTTGATATTAATTTTATTAAAATTCAGAAAAAATAATATTAAGTTATAAATTTTCATTTTAAATTTAAAAACATTAATTTTAATAAGAATTTCCACTAAAATTTATAAAAATTATATTTATTAACAATTAGTGTTTTCTGCACAGAGAGAATTCCTTGGACGAGTTTTAATGAAATTTGTTCACTAAACTAATGAAGTTTTCTTCACAATGTGAATGAACAATTTTTTAAACTTTATGAAAAATCATCACAGTTTTAATGAAACCATTTTTAATGAAACTTTTTCGTCAGTCTTCTGAAATTTTTAATAAATAATATGAAATTTTTCATTAAATTTTATGAAAACCTGCATTAATGTAATGAATGCTTTAGGGTTGCCGCAGTTTTCAAATTTAAAAATGGTTTTAGAAATATGCGTTCACTTTCATGTTTGAAAGACCATTGAAAAAATAGTCGTTGAAATAAAATGGAAATGTCTTATCAAACACTACAATTTTTAAGGTACCACTTTCACACTTTCGGATAATTTTGATATGTTCACAAAAGTTGTTCAGCTTTATCGTGGCTACAATTTTGCCAAATATTGTTAGTGAACAATTAGCAGTCCCTGTAAGTTATGCTAAAAAGGTGAAATAAAAATATTTTTTTTATATTTAAAAAAAAAAGTGCAAGAAAAAATTATTTTTTTCGCTAAAATGTTAATAAACTTGTTCAACGGATTCTTAGCCACATATAGTTAAGAGATATCACCAAATCTGAATTATCTGTTGTACAAAAACTGATGACTCCTTTTATCAAGGGGCCCACTGATTTTCAGAATTTTTGGAGGTCCATATTTTAACAAACTTTTTTATAAAAAACAAGTCAAACGCCTCACTTTATCTAACATGCATGGTCAAGTGAGCCATTAATAGAAACTTTCTAAAAGGGTATACAATATCTAGAAAAACATCTAAAAACCACAAAAAGTCGTATACTCAAACAAAGAAGTTCGTAAACGTTACAGAAAAATCTGTTATTTTAGCAAAAAGTGTCTGTAATTATTAGTATTTAAAGTGAAAGTAGTAGAAAAATTAGTAAACTATATAAAAATTTAGTAAAATTTTAGTAAACCCTTAATGGAAATTGATTTGCTAAAATTAGGAAATGTTTTTACTAAAAATTAGAATTTTGTTTTTGGCATTTTCTTTATACACAGAGAAAACTAAAAACTGGTTTCAATTAAAAAATTTATTGAATCAATTAATATTTTAATTGATTTTGTACTTATAACGTTTATTAAAAATTAAAAAGAAAAAAAGTTATTAATAACTATCTACATAAAAAGTATGATACAGTAGACGCTCACAAATTAGAGATTTCAGTAATTCGAATGTCCAGAAATTAGAATCAGTGTTTGCAATACATTAAACGCTATGAAAATCGAATTTAAAATTCTAATTTCTGAGCGTTTAATGTATTTTGGCTATTTGAACACAGGAAACCCCAATTTTTTTTTTATTCTTTTTGAACATAGTAAAACTAAAAAGGGAGTCACCAAATTACACTAGTTTACATCGAAAATGTACATTTGATGAGAGGTGATTTTCCTTATGTATTTTCTCCCGCTGAATTCGAAAATCAAGGTTAAATTTTTTTTTTGAGATATTGTAATTTTTTAATTTTTTCGACCTTTTTTCACTTGACAAATCATATTTCGAGCTAGAAATGTCCGATTTGGCTGTTCTTGGTACCCAAATGCAAGGTATTGAGGTTACGAACAAATATGTATGTATAATCGGATCTTTGATTGGTAAAGCTGTTCAAAATATATCGATGAAAATAGGGCACACCAATTTGATTGAAATTATATTTTATTGTGTTCACCAAAATGCCTAAAAGAAAACGAGAATTCTGGTTCATCACAGTAAGATTAAATTTATATATACAATTGAATTAATAATAAAGGGAATGTTTATTCCAAATTAGACTATACATGAAATTCGGTGTACCGATGATGATACTTTTGCCTGAGCAAATCCACTGGTTTTGGAAAGAGTGCCAAATAGGTTTATGCGACAGTAGCATCTGTTTCGCTTCCAGTTCCACATTCAAGGGAATTTCCTTATCCTAAGTGCCCCGGTTTAACGATTGAATCTTTCGCATCATCACAAGAGACAGGACGAGTCGCAATTGCAACATTTTACGGAGCCTCAACTGAATGATTTGGTAAGAGATCTCAAGCTGTCAAAGCGATATTCTTGATCGCTTATGATCCAAATAAGTGGCGTTTGTTCATTGACGGTAGTAAGGAGGGTTTGAAAGCAGTCCTACTGTATATTGGAAATGAAAAACCTTCTGTCCCCATCGCTCATGCCATCAACACTAAGGAATCATACGCCACAATGGCCAGTTTGCTAAAATACATTCAATATGAGCATCGCAACTGGAAAATATGTTCCGATCTCAAAGTCGTCGGCAAGTTGTGTGGAATGCAATGTGGATATACAAAATATTGCTGCTTTCTTTGCCTCTGGGATAGTCGTGCTCGTGAAACACTGGTCAGAAAGGGAGGACGTCACAGTGGGCAAAGACAATATTAATAACGTGCCTCTTGTCAAAAAAGAAAATATCATCCTTCCAGCAGTGCACATTAAACTTGGCCTCATTAAAAATTTTGTGAAGGCCTTAGACAAGGAAGGCCAATTATTTTCCTATTTGAAAACCCTTTGCCCGCAGCTTTCTTTAGCAAAAATCAAGGAAGGCTTCTTCGATGGTTCACACATAAAGAAATTGATAAAAAGCACAGATTTTCCAAAATATTTAACAGCCGTGGAAAACGAGGCCTGGAATTCATTTCAGCGGGTTGTTACCAATTTTCTTGGGATCAATAAAAGCCCTAACTACGAGGAAATTATTACCGATTTGCTGAAGAACTACAACAAGATGGGTACGGAACGCCGTTTTTTATTTTCATTCCTGGTTGTTTTCTATTGTAATGTTTTTACCATTTTATTTATTACTTACAGGTGTAAATATGCCTCTAAAAATCCATTTCTTGCATTCACATTTGAATTTCTTTCCGGACAATATTGGTGAGGTAAGTGACGAACACGGCGAGAGACTTCACCAACAAATTAAGACCATTGAACGGCGCTATCAAGGATTTTGGGATGAAGCAATGTTGGGAGACTATGTATGGTTTCTCACCAGAGAAACGGATCCCAAAAGCAACCAAAGACAAAGCAAGAGCCACAACTATTTCTAACAAACAAAAATGTCAAGGATGTATTGCAAGCGTTTAAAACCCAATAAATTGTCGAAAAAAATAAAATATTCGGAAAATATGAGATTTGGATTTATTCACTCAATTGCCTATAACTTTGTCATTTTTCTGTCGATTTTCTTCTGGTTTGATTTGCACTTTTCCGTCGGCACAGAATCGCTGTAAAATATGATTTTTTTGATAATGTGCCCCATTTTCATCGATATATTTTGAAACGCTTAACCAATCAATACCTAGCATCTCAATACCTTGCATTTGCGTACCGGACATTTCTAGCTCGGGATATGATTTGTCAAGTGAAAAAGGTCGAAAAAATTAAAAAAAATACAATATCTCAAAATCTGTTCCATAAAAATTTAACCTTGATTTTCGATTTTAACGGGAGAAAATATATAAGGAAATTTATCTCTCATCAAATGTACATGAAAAAAAATGTCATTTTTAAAACCAGTATCATATATGTTTTTCCCTATTTGTTGTTTTTATGTCGCATATATGTACATTTTTGGCTAGTTTATTTATGAAATTTGATACGCGTTAACCAAAGCGTTTTGTTTTCTTCTTTTTATCAAATGAAATTGAATTAAAAATAAATTTAAAAGAGTTTTATTTTAGTTTTTGGAATTAAATTTACTCAATTTTTTAGTTTTTATTCGAAAAAAAAACGTCCAGAATTAGAATAATTCAGAAACTAGAATTAGCTCAAAAACAAAGCGGCTCTAATTTGCGAGCGTCTACTGTGCTCAAAAAAGAAAAGTGTGCGAACAACACGATTGAATGTGTTTTTTGTAATGCTGTGTCTGTTTGTCTGTGTGGTTGTTTTGTTTGTAAACTTCAAATGCATTTGGTATGCTATACTGAAACTTTTCTATTTACCCATACGTTTATGAAAAAAATAATTTGAGAATTATGTCTAAAATAAAACATGTATGTATTTATATGAAAAGGAAAACTTTTCAAGTTCGAGGCCATACTTTTTATTTCTTTATTAGGATATTGTCCTAATAAATAATCTATAGAGTTTTTGTTTTTTAATTTATTAATTGATCACATTCAGGAATGTGTTGATAGATCTATTTCGGGAATTTTCTAGGTTCCCATCATCAGAACAAGTTTTGAAAGAAGTAACAATCCCATGCAAAACATCAAGCATTCATATAAACTAGTTTTCTCACTAAGTGAGAACTAATATATGAGCTCGAAGTTAAAGATTATCACCATTAATCAAAAAATAAATTGAAAACTTGTTTGGTGTGTGCAAGGTCTACCTTTGGTAGATATTCAATACACGTTTTTTTGTTTTTTTCCTTTTTATTTGTACACTTGTTTTGTTTAAAAACAAAATGTACAGGGGGAGTAGTAAACAGACTTTTCAATATTCAAAAAAAAAAAAAACAAATATCCAAATCATTTTAAATTTTTACACATCAAATTTTTTGGAAAAATATTTAGAATTGATCAATAATATATAATGTGTGCACTCTACATAATTCAAAGTTCGTTCCGAGTTCAATACAATTTCGATACCTATAATCAATGTTCAAATTCAACTCGATCTCTGTTTCATTTCATTTCATTTCATATCTTTCAATTCCACTCATTCTCCTTTATATAAAATTTCGTTCCCAATATTAAGCACTATAATTCCACTCGTTCCCCGTTTTATTCCACATCATTAAGATTTCAAAAAATTTTACATTCCATCCATAGAATGATATCTAAAAAATATGTATTTTTACTTTCCTGTCCAACCCTGATTTTCGGTTTCATTTATCAGGATTGTGTTTTTATAAACAAATCCTGTTTTTTATCAATTCGAATTATTTTTTATGCATTAATGTGACTTTATTATCACTATGGTAATGCTATATTTTTTCATTTGCAATAGTCAACTAATGGAAAATTCCCATGTATGACATATTTGAATATAACGATTGTTTTTTTTAGTATTAAAAAAATTTAAATGAAAAAAAAAATTTGAAAAAAAAACCATTTTCAAATATTTTAATTTCTTTTTTGAAAGAAAAAAATATAAACAAAAAGTTTTTGTATTATTTTTATCATAGCGAATATTTTTAAGTAAATATATTTTATTTTCTTTTCTTTATATAAATATATATTTTTTTTATACTTTTACTATAATTATTTTTAATAAAAACAAAAAACTTAAAAGTTTCCAGTCTTTGAATAAATCTGAAAAATAAAAAAAAAAACAAATTGTCGCACTGTGGGAAAAACTGACAATCAAGCATACAAAATTTAATTACGCCTTAACTACTAGTGCGATCTTAATAAAATCAGGGAGGGTCACAGCTTCCGTAAATATGTCCTCAAGGTTAAGGTGGAAAAACACAGTATGTACCTCAGAGCGGCAAAGTACCCCCCTTCGTGCAAAAAAATAATGTTTGAAGGCGTGTCACTTTTGTTTTCGTTGATGTATTTCTACTTTTTTTGTTGCTATTTGTAATCTCCAGACATGGAGATTATAACGAGCTTTCAACCTCCGCATATTTACAAAAATAAAGCAAATCAAACATATTAGCTAGGTTGATAATTTAATTTGACATTGAACTTTACCAAAATATGTATGGGATTATATATAATACTATATAAAATTATAAGGAAAATATTTTCAGTATCGCGTCACATATATATTTGGCATAACACCATATATAATCATATCGATCACTACATATATTTGGATTATTATTATATGGCTTATGTAGTTATATATGGAGTAAGATTTGTACCATATAAAATATCGTCTCAATAAAAATGATAAGATGTATTTGTATATAATGATATAAGCCGTAATGTGATTTCATTCAAAGTCAGATATGACTTAATTATATTAAATATTACCGGATATAACTATTTTTATCCGGGTAGTTAATGATCAAACATTTACAGCGATTATTTTTTTTTATATTTTGTCAGATTATTTTGGCAACGATTTTTGAAGGATAACGCTATTTAAATTATTTCGGTAACAGTATTTTAGGGATGAAATTCGGTTACTACTACTCATGTTCGGTTATTACGAATTTCAGACGGTTGACACAACTTAACATTAGTTTTCACAACAAAGTTCGGTTAATTTAGTTGCAACACACAAAATATTCAGAAATCTAATGTAAATATCGTTGTACTAACTGAATTTGTAAGTTATTACCATCAATACACACTTTTCAATTCGGTTGGCACTATATTTCTCTGTGTAAGATAGTCAGTTTGAATCGATAGCGGTATTGACTGCCATCCCTGTTTGTAATTTTTAAATAGCTGAACAAATTTGAAAGCGAGGAATTTGTTTGATGCAGTGAACATGACAGAGAAATTCTAATCGTAACCTTACCATAGATGAGACAAAAATTTTGTTAACGCAGCATAGTTAGTCTAAAGGGTCTCCAAAAAAAAAAAAAAAAGTATGAATTTTTATATTAAAAACTACTATGTTGACATTATTTAACCTTTACACTCCCAACGTTTTTTACATACGTAGTGTACCACGCGGGTGGGTTCTTAACATTTTACACATATTTTAAGTAAAAAAATGCATTTAAAAATTGATTTTCTCAGGCAGGTAGAGAAAGGATAAAACTACTTTAGGGAAATGTTGGTGTAAAATTTCACAACATTCTTGGATTGTAATTAGCGTTTCAAAAGTCTATAAATTTACATAGTCGGAAAAATGGATTTGATAAGCAGTAACTACATTTGTATGTTTCCAAAATTAGTCTTCACCGCCTTGCATACAATAAAGCAATTAGGGAAGGCATTCTGTTGTGCATCCCAAAATGCATTCTTTGAAGCATACCACGTCAACATACAAAAAAGCGGTTCTTATTGCCTAAGAAGGCATGAATTTGTTGCTTCTAAGAGCACACGAAAGAAGCCCTTTTTACCTGATTAGCAGGGACACACCAAGTGGGACATCTCGAACAAAAATCATGCCTTCTGTATTTGTTTAGAAGAGCTTCGTAGTTAAATAATGAGTTCCGAAAGTGCTTCGGGGTAAGCACTATTATTTGATGGGATATTGATTATTATCAAGTGAAAATGGAGAGTTTTACATTTAAGTTCATAAAATAAATGTTTAATTCAAAAAGCATGGAGAAATTTTTGCTTATCAGTGTTTAATTCATAAGTCCCAAGTATGGGAAATCAAAAAAAAAAAAAAATTACATGAGTGAAATTTCATCGATATTGGACAATGGAATAGGGGTCAGTCATTTATGGGTTAACATTACGATAACGTTAACGCAACAATTTCTTGTTCAAACAAAGTGCGAACATTGTTACATTGACCAACAATCTACTTCGCGCTACAATTTTTAGATGAATTTGTCAAAATGTTATTGTATTTTGAATAATAAATTAATGAAAGCAACAATTTTGAAAAATAATTATGCTTTCTAGACTATATAAAGACAACTCTTATACTAACTAGTTGAATAGTGATAACAAACCAACATTCTGAAACAAGTCACCTGGGAGGGTTTCGGGCGACGACGCACTGTAAGTTCGATGATACCCAGAATGGCGATTAATTTAGGTAAGGTGTAGTTTTAAACTTAAAAAATTTTTATTGATGAGTTATCATAAATATATAAAAACTCAGCATTTTGGAAAAAAATTAAAATGTTTTTTTTAACCTGTTAAGCGCTTATTTGTTTTTCAATAAAAAAAGGTCTTATCACTGGTTTTACAAGACGTTTGGCGCTAAACGAAAGAGTGACTACATTTATTTTTTTTTTGTATTGCATATATTTTTTTATTGTTTTTTTGGTTAGTGTGAAGAAAAACGTCATCTAAAAACTGGGTATTAGTTGACAATTTTGGCTGTAACTTTGGAACGAAAAGCGATAAATTAATAAATAAAATTAGAAATTAGAGCGTACTTAATGTGTTATTAAAAAACTTAAGAATAATTATATACTATGTATGTATTTATATTAGTATAAATTTAATTTAAAATCCAATTTTCGTTTTTCACTAAATCAAATAAATATAAAAATTTAACTCAAAAAGGTCACGCTCGAGTAAAATTTTTTTCACAAATCAAGCTTTATCGCAGAGACGAGAATAAATTAACAAAAGTGTGTAAGTTTAATATTAAAAATTTTCATTTGATTAAAGTAATATAATATAAAATTAATATAATAAAAAATACATGTCTTCCATAGTTTTTGATTACGAAAATTTATTGCGTGAGCGTGAGTTCATGATAGAAATGTAATTTAGTCACTTGAATTTTTCTAAATGCATTATAAACATTTTTAAGCTACTGTAAATTGTGCATGACGAAATTTTGTGTACGTGAGCTTAAGTGATCAAAATCAATCACACACCCATCTCTAGAAAAAAACACAATGCATCAACAAAAACAATAACAAAAATATAGAAAAAGACAATTTTTAAACACAACAAATGCAATTATCGGTTTTGATCAAAAAAAATAACAACCAAACTTTTTACACAAAAGCGAAAATAACAAAAAAGGGCTTCGCATTGTCTCTGCTTTTTTTCTGTAAATTCAAACTGAAATCGTATACTTCTTTAAAATCTACAAAACGAAACCCAACTATAGCTACCTTAATAATTGCAGACCATTAAATGAAAAAAATTTTCCAATTTTGGAACTTTTTAAAAAAAATCATTTAAAATACTTACACATATTTAAAAAAAAAAAAAGTATTTACTATATACTAAACTACCTGAAGTTTTACGTTTGAAAGATTTATGCCCGTAATTTCAAGCAATAGATACCTACCGGTGCTTAGATACCTACCCGATTTTGTTCGTGTACACGGTAGGTATCTAAGCACCAGTAGGTATATATTGCTTGAAATTACGGCCATTAATAGAAAAATAAGCATTGAAAATTTTACAGCTAACTGTAAAAAGTAAATAACTTAGTTGATTGATTTTGACAACTGGTGATCCAAAATTTTATCTATTTTTACTCGATACCACATTTAATTATAAAAACTTGATTCATAAATTTCCATCAATCGCCACTTTGACATCATTTGAATCCACAGTGCGACTTAGAAAAATTTAAAAAAAAAAAAAAAAAAAAATTAAAAAGAATATTAGAATCTTGAATAATTTAACAGTTTCTGATAAAAATAAAAAACTTGGTCACTGAGTCGAAAGTATTTTTTGTTTTGACGAAAAACCGTAAAGTTTTCAATATTTCAAAATCTACAAAACCCACACGAGTGGGTTTCTAGAGTGCGAAGGTTCAAAAAGGTTCCAGTATTTTTTGTGTATTTACATATACACTTAAAAAAAAATTAGTTAGTAGAAAAGTTAGTAAAACGTCTTTTAAATCAAGTATACTGTTACTCAGCAAATTTTTTGCTGAAATTGTGAATTCAGCTAAAATTTTAGTTATACTTATTTAGCACTTAACTGTTTTGAACTAATGTTTTACTAATATATTACTAATGTTTTACTAATTTATTTTGTTTAAAAAATTGTGTTGATAAGCAGATTAATAGTGCGGACGACAACCAGATTGAAAGATATACGCAGAATCAAGAACATGTCGCGTCATGTCAAAATGTAGTAAAGACGAGGAAAATGATATTAAAAAGTACTCTTGTAAGACATATAAAAAAATCAACCATTGAAGATTTTTTTTTATGTTTTTCGTTCAATTAATTAAAGATAAAATAAAATATTTAAATTTAATAAACATTAAATGTGTATTTGTAAACTAAATCTTTAAAGTGATTATTAATGTAGTTTTTATGTTTCTTTTTTGTCATTGCAAAAAAGGGTTGTATATTTAGTAGTTGAAAGATAATTTTGTTTATGTTATATACAATTATTTCTATATATTTTCAGATATTAAATTAATTCATGTCGTCAACATGGGAGTATGAACATTTTTATATTTTGTAACGTGTTATGAATTGTTTTTAAAAACAATCACAAAAATTTTGTTAAGAATTTCAGCAAATAAATCAACTAAAATATAATTTTTCTGCAATTTTTTGAGTTTTTTTTCGGTCTACTAATATTCAGCAAAAATTTTATTAACTTTTAGCAAGGATTTTTTAATTTTTAATCAACTAAGTGATACACTTATAATACTATGTAGGTAAAGGCCACGGCATATGTAGTTAAAAACAAAGGAAATTTCATTTGAAGAAAGGACGACTTACATTTCAGTAAATTAAACTAACATTGTCATTTGTTTTTTACTGTTCAAAAAATTAACCACAATTGTAGTAAAAAAGAAACCCATATGCAGTTAAAAATACACAAATATTTATTTGCTTTATATTTTTAAATAAAAAAAAAACTACTCTATAAAATGAATGTAACTAAAATCATAATACATTAATTTGATGTGGTTTTTTTTTTGTTTATGAACTACAGTTGTAGTCAAAACTGAAATTTCTTCTACAAGTGACTGTTTTTGCAATTAAAAATAAAGATACTGTATTACAACTCACATAACTACAAATATTTACAGCAGAAGTTCCCTGAGTGTAGCAAAACTTTTGCTGAACCTACTAATTTTGTTGCTAAAAATCAGCTCGCTGATTTTCCGCAAAAGATTTGCCGACATTAGCCATTTTTTACAATCACCCTCTCAGCAAAATTTTTTAGCTGACTTTCTAACTTTTTTTGAGTGTACGGCTGTTTAATTTTGTGTTTTACTGGTGGTAACACTGGCTATTTCCGTAAATATTTTTGTGCTTTTAAATTCGATACAACCGTATTTCACTGTAAGTTTTAGCAAATTGTTGAATTCTGTTGATTTACATTAAAAATGACTGACTGAATGCTTGAAGTCAATCATTTTTGTCGTACTCACAATCGTCGTCGGCGTCGTCGCATTTTATTATCATCATTATCATTATCATCATCATAATTATTAGCTATGTCAGTGGTGTAAATCAGTTCGCTTAATCGTCGTTTGTTGGTTTGGTTGGTTGGTCGTTTTGACGTTCGATGGTAAGTAAGTTTAGGTGATGATGAGCATTTAGACGGTGCGCGTAATGCGTTAAACACAATTTTAATTTAGTCGCTCGCTAAACGCTGTAGAAATCGTATCATTTCTTTATGTTTGTTGTTTTATATTTTCCATACGAAGAATTGTCATTCGTAAACTGCTACTTATTGTTAGTTAAAGATTATTTTGTCGGGAACGTAAGAGCTCTTTAGTACTTAATGTGAAGCATATGTGCGCGAAGTTGGAGAGCTCTCGAAAAGCTAGTGCGTTTATATGTTTCTAATATCAAAACAAAAAATATGGTTGTAAAAAATACAAAAAAAAAAATATATCAATAAAATTTGAATTATATGTTGTGATTATTATTATTATTAAATCAAATGTAAGTGAAACTAATATACATATGTATGAGTGAAATACGGAGTGATATACGATCATATCAAATAATATAAAATAAAAATATAATAACAAAAAAAAAAAAAAAAAAAAAAAAAAAACACATTGTACGTGTTCTTTATTGATCAATGAATAAAAGAAAACAAAAGTGGTATTCACACAATCATGTTAGTACCCAGCAAAACTTTGGTAATGGGTGCGATAAAGTAATGCATTACCTTGTAATGTGTACTCCTTACCCGTATCATTACTTTCCAACAAGAAGTAATGAGTTGCCGATAATTGGACACTCATGGATTACCTTGTAATGATACCTCATTACCTTTTACGTTACTTCAAACATAAAATAATGACTTACCGATCATCAATTACATAATGCATGAATTATAAACGTAAAGTAATTATTAATATATATTTTTGAAAATCTATTTATAGACACATTACTTTTTCCTACCATGTAACCATATAAGTAACCAGTTACTTTACCCACTACAAGGTAATGAGTTACTTTGAGGCTCATCGCCTGTAAAATTCATCAGTGAAGTAACGTGTAAAGTAATGTATGAAACCCTATGGCGATACATTACTTTACCCATGATTTGGTAATGTGTGGTTTTGCTGGGTAAGAATATAACAAATACGATTTAAAACTTAAACCAATATTTGCAATTAGCTTTGCTAACATTAACACAGGTAGAAAATATGAACTGTAAAGTGTTGACAAGCGTTGGCAGAACGTGTGCTTTTTAAAAATTAAAGTGTTGGGCCAACTTTGCAATGATAACGTCAATCTTCCGTTGGCCGTTTGTATTTCGAAAGGTTGGCGAAGTGTTGGCAAAACAAGTGCTTTGTATCTGGTAAATACAAGAAGTTTTCAAAAACGAATAGCTTTTGGTTTAGTGTAAATTTAGTATAAAACCTGTACTTGCGTTAAATTTGGTTTTACCAAAATTTTTCTTTATACCCTCCTCTATGAACGCCTACAAATGAAACAATAAAAAAATATTACAAAAAATATATGTTAGAGGTGAAAATAAAATTTTGAGGTGAAAAACTATTCTCTATGTCAAAATAAATTGTGTGTTAAATATTATTCACCTCTTAGCGTCTGGTGGAAAAATATGACACTTTATTTTATACGCCAGACGCTACTATGAAATTGTATAAATATACACAAATTTGTATGGAAAATTTAGAGGTACCTTTACATTTTCACTCCTAACTTTTGAACCGCTGGACGGATTTTGCTCAATGTACAACAATCTAGGTAAAAATTAGCATTTCTATAGACAAATGGACAAACAGACGGACATCGCTAAATCGTCTTAGAGTATAACGATCAAAAATCAGACATGGTCGTTAATCATTACATATTTTAATTAATTACACATTCAATTACAAATTACATGTAATTGTAATTGTAATTCAAAAAAAAAACTCAATTACAATAACATGTAATTGTTATTAAGCTGAAACAAAATTTCAATTACCAAAAATGTAATTGTAATTGAGAAAATATCAATTACAAATTATATGCAATTGTAATTGAAATTGAAATTATATCAATTACTGTTTACATGTAAATGTAATTTTAAAAAGTGAATTACAATTACATGTAATTGAAAAAAGGAATTGGTTTTAAGAAGTAATAAGAAAAAAAATGGAATCATACATTAAAAATTAATTGTTTTCAAAAATGTATTCAATTACAATTATTAATAATTACATATAATAATAACAGCATTCTATAATAATGAAAATAATAAAAAATTTAATAATAATAACAATAGCCTTGTTTTGTTCCTCTCACTTAACATGGAAATGACAAAAAAAAAAAAAAACGATTGGCAACACTTTTAATATTTTTGTATACAAACAGAAAACTTATCGACGTTGAAAAAATTAAAAGAGTTAACACTTAACATGCCCAATGTAAAATTTTGTATGGAATTTCGTAACATGTATAGGAAAAAAACTACCCGAGTAAAAAATAATATTATGTCATGTATAATGATATCTCATTTCATATTAAGGGAGACATATTATGATCCGAAAAATGGTGGATCAAATTATATCGGCTATGATATGTATTGAGTGCCTTATTTTATGCTTTTCAATGCGATGACAAAATGTGAGCATATTGTTGTCAATTTACATTATTTCAGTAGAATAACACATGATCAAATTGAGAAAAGTGAGTATGACGAAAACCATGCATTACATTGCATGTCTTCTGTTAATCCTACCTAAAACTCACAAAAGCAACGAATATGAAAAAAAATAATTTGTATCGAATTTGACAAGTAAATACAAAAACCAGGCACGTAGCTAGGCGGGGGGGCTTGGGGGCTAGAGCCCCCCGAAATGATTTGACAAATTTAAAAACTTAATACAATTCGTTAGAAAGTAACAATGTTATTGATAAATTTAATATGAAAATAATTATTTTTGACTTGGATCAAATAGGAAATAGTTTTATAGGATTCGAATCTTAAAATTTCGTTAGAAAACATCGCCTGCAAATGGGCGGCTATCATTGTTAGAGTTGATTTTCGACAAAAAGCAATAAATAAAATCTTTTCATAAGAGATTTCGAAGTCTTTGACTTAAAATATAATCAAAAAATTGTTTAAGACAATGCAAACTAAAAATTAAATATGCCTACACAGAAAAATCTAAAATTGAGTTTTAATTAAAATATTTGTTGATTCAGCAAAAGTTTAACTAAATTCGGTCGTGTTGATGCAATTGTAGTAACAACTAAAATAATTTGTATCTATTTAATTAATATTATTTCAATTACATATAGTTTTATTCACATCTATTAAAAATTAATTGAATATTGTTTACTATTGGGAAAAATTACAGAATTTAAAAAAATCACCAAAATTATAAAAAAATCGCCAAAATTTAAAAAAAAATCGAGACCATTTGAAAAAAATCGCAAAATTTGAAAAAAAAAATTGCCAAAATTTAAAAAACAATCCTAAAAATTGCAGAAATTTAAAAAAAATCCCAAAATAAACGCCAAAATTCGAAAAAAATTTAAAAAAATCACCAAAATTAAAGAAAAGCGTATTTTCAACTTTAAACGATTTTTTTTTTTTAATTTTGGCGACTTTTTAAAATTTTTGCATTTGTTTCAATGTTGTTATTATACGTTATAAAAACTGAAACTTTTTTTATACCAAATTCATTTTCAATTAAACAGTTAATTGAAAGTAAGTTTGAAATCGAACAACAGTTTAATTGAAATTTTTTGACAATGATTTTTTCTGTCTATTTTGACATAATCTTTTAAAATGGAGATACCACTAAGACTCAAAATTAGGTTTACTTGTGCCGCAAAAGTCGTTACTTTACTTACAGTGCAATCTTTTTATTTAAATTTGGTTTGCTACGCACGCATCTGGTAACATAGTTTTCAGTATTTTTTTTACGATATATATTACGATATCTAATACATTTTTTTAATTTTTTGAAACAAATTTAAGCCTCAAACATTGATCGATATGCATAATGTGTTAACGTGGTTCAATGTGACTCAAATTTTCTCAATTTTTTTTTTTTAGACTAAATGTAAACAAATTTCTATCGGCGGTCCTTGAAATGCGACATTTTAAAATCAAGCAGCTAAACCAGTCTTTGTGCTATAACAATTTTAAAAACAAATACGTTTTTCATATATTTTTCCTGCTTTATCACCAATCCGAATTTCATTAATTTTAAAGGGAACCTTTAAAGGGAAAATTTAAAGGAAAAGCTTCCTTGTAAGTGTCAGACAATTTATATAGGATATTTGCCTTTTAATTTGTTTTTTGGACGGTTATAAATCTTTAATTTCCCGAGTTAAAACGGACATAACTATATAAATATACAATTAATTTCATAGAAAAAAATTAATATGATGTCATATATAGTTGCGTATAATTGTATATTGCATTTAGAATACGCTAAAACTAATCCAATTGCAAAATAATATATATTTTGATATTATATCATATTTAAAAAAACACAATTTTATTTTAGATACAATTGTATATTACCCCATGCAGAGTCACACTAGAAAATTTGTCAATCATATTTTGGATATAAATATGTATTACAACAATACAATAGTACAATTAATTGTATCATTTTGTGTATAATTGTATACACAAAATTTACCCCAATTTTTGTCTTTTGAATTGATTTCATTCTGGTTCTTAACCGTAAAAAAAGAATTTGTTTTATTTGTAACATTATGAGTTCTTAATTTAGTCTAAGATTTTTTCAACCTAAAACTCTAAATTTAGTTTCAACGTTTTTTCCGTGTTTGTTATTCAATTGTGTAAGTTAATCAATTCCACAAAATCTTCATTTTCATTATATTCTTTTTTATATTTGAATATAATAAAATATCCAAATGCTATGGAATTTGTTACAAATTTAGCTAAAGTCTAAAAGGATTAATAGATATTTCGGATTTTCATGACATTTTAAAATCAAAAACCGGATACAACTATAGCTTATATTGTATATATCAGTATCAGTTCAGATATAAATTTATACCGCTATATAAAATCGTATTAAATTGTATCGCGTCATTATTCAGATGTTATTTAATTATTATGCCTATTTCTCGGATAAAACTGTATTAAGACTCATATTAAATTTCGTATGATTATATAAAGCATCATATTAATTTTAATCGGGTTATTAGAAGTGGAAACTTTTTTACTTTTTTTTACATTTATCAAGTTTTAGCTACCCTAGACGTATATTAGCACATAAAAATATAAAGTAACGCAATTTTATTTTTCGCGGTTATCAAAAAGTTTTCCGCATAATCCTTTTTTTATTTAATTAAACTAAAAATTAATATTTGGCTAAAAATTTAACGTAATTAGACAATAACGATGCATATCCAACTTAAAGTACACAAACGTTTTCAAATTTGATGTGTTTCGCGGATTGTGATCAAATACATTAAAGCGTTGTTTCGCGATATAGACATCAAAATTCGCAAAATAATGAACACAATAAGTAAAAAATGAAAAAATTAATTTTAAGGAAATGCACTTTATGCGGGAGGTTTTTGTTGCAAAATGACCTGAGAAAGCGATTTCTATTATTAATGCATGATTGCCCATTACGTGTAGGTAAAAATTTAGCAAGCAAAAAAAAAAAAAAAAAAAAAGCTGTTACTCTAGTGTGCAAAAAGAAAATATATAATCAAAATAAAAAATCGAAAAGCCCCCCCCCGAAACAAATTCCTTGCTACGTGCCTGACAAAAACTACTAGTTTTCGGGGTTATTTTAAATGTAGTATAAGAAATATTTTCTTAATTTAAATTAAAAATATAATAACAAGCAAAAGTTGGCAAACTGCACTTTATGTGGCGTTTTTGGGACCAGTATGCGTAGAAACATATAAGTGTGGGTACTCAAATGAAAGAAAATTTCCTTAAGATTTCAAAAATGATATTATTCCCGGCTTCGCTGAGGAAAGTTTTTCTGCCGGGCTTAAGGGTTTTCTCCTATGTGATGGGCAGTTTAGTGGCTTCGCTGAGTAAAGTTGTACTGAGTTACCGGCCTTCGGCCGGACTTAGGGGTTTTTCCTATGTGATATGCAGTTTAGTTGCCTCGCTGAGTAAAGATTTTCTGAATGACAGGCCTTCGGCCGGACTTAGGGGGTTTCTCCTTTGTGATAGGCAGTTTAGTGGCTTCACTGAGTAAAGTTTCTCCATTTTGCGATTTTAACAACAAAAATTTATTTTGTTGTAATTTCAATGTATTTGTAAGAGTTTTCGAAAATAGCGATGCAGGCAAAATTTGTAAACGGGTTTAGAGTGCGCTACGTATTAAATATCCTAAATATAATATCACTTTTGAAATCCTGAGGAAATTACCGTTCATTAGAGAACCCACATTTGTATGTTACTACTCGCACCTATTTTGGTGACAGGTAATAACATATCGAAAATGATATCTGATGATATCGTAATCTATGACAATAGTTCAGAAATATAAACATAAAAAATATGAGAAAATTCAAGAAAAAACTTAATTAATCTTAATAAGTTTTAGCAAAGAAAAAATTACGAAAAATCAAAAAAAAAAAAATCCGTAAAAACCAGGCATCACTACTACACACGATACTTAACTCCGGTCCACTATTTAAAACATATTTTAATTTAATGTATCACTTTAGATGTTCGCGTTACAATTTTTTCTCACTGGATCTTGCTCAAACCTGTCACGCCCACTTTTTACCAAATTAATAGTCGATGACTATGTCGCCATATACTTTTCATACCTGCACTCAGAAAACTATGTAGAATCAACTGCAAATGACATTTAAAATAACTGCATTTGGAGTTGAAAAGGTGGCCTATTGCTATAACCTAATCTTTGGCATAGTTCCACTAGGTGGACAAAACATAACTTTGGGTCATTTTGCAAAAAAAACTTCACCCACCAAAATCATTTCTAAATCAATACAATAACGTTTTTTTAGCATGTTATTTATATTGATATCATAAAGTTTTCCCATAAGGACTTGACAACTTTTTTTTTTAAATAAATCGCAAACCATTTGAGATATTTCCAAAACTTTATTATAGACTTGAAATACAATTAAAACATTTATGAATGGAACTCGACTTCGTTCATATGGCCACCGCGGGAACGTCGGCAGCGGTCGATTCGTTGAACCCAATTTTTGATGACTCGGTCACACATTTCGGCAGTAACGGCAGCTATTTTGCGTTCAATGTTGGCTCTGAGTTCTTCCAACGCCGTCGGCTTGTTGGCATAGAGCAATGATTCGACGTAGCCCCAAAAAAAAAGTCTAGAGGCGTTAAGTAGCACGAACGAGACGGCCAATTGACTGGTCCATTTCTTGAGATAACACGCTCACCAAACTTACTCTTCAATAAATCGATTGCAACGTGTGCTGTGTGGCTAATGGCACCGTTCTGTTGAAACCACATGTCGTCCAAGTCCATGTTTTCCAATTCGGGCCAAAAATAATCGGTAATCACGGCGCGATAACGATCGCCATTTACATTAGTAACGTGACGATCGTTATTGTCGACGAAAAAATATAGCCCAATGACGCCGCCGGCTGCAAACCGCACCAAAGAGTTATTTTTGTGGATGAAGAATTGGTGATTCATGAAGCACATGTGGATTTTCACCAAGCCAATAACGCATATTTTGCTTATTGACGAACCCATTGAGCCAAAAATGAGCTTCGTCACTGAAGATGATTTCGCGATGAAATTCATCATCTTGACGCATCTTCTCCAGAGCCCAATCGGAGAACGTTCGTCGCGTCAAATGATCCATCGGCTTCAATTCTTGAGTTAGCTTAATCTTGTATGGGTGTAAACCAATATCCTTACACAAAATTCGCCATAAAGTGGTCTTGGCGATGCCCAGTTCTTGAGAACGCCGTGGAATCGACTGATTTGGATCGTTTGCTACGGACTCCTGAACGAACGGCAGCAATATTTTCAGCACTTCGACCAACCAGTTATTTCACTGGCACGGCAGCATCACACAATGACTATGTAGACTCAAATTTTTGCACTAAACGTGTTATTGCTTGTCTACTAGGGTGAGAATAACAACCGAATTTTTATTTTGATTATGTATTTTTTTTTGTAACCCGGGGAAACTTATAAAAATTATAAAAAAAAGTTATAACATAGGGTTATAATGCATATTTTTAAGTTTTTAAAATTAAAGTTGAACTAGTAATACATACTGCACAACGTATTTTAAATAGATTTTTACTTATTGTGTTCGTTATTTTCCAAATTTTGATGTCTATATCGCGAAACAGCGCTTTATTCTGTTGTATCAAAATCCGTAAAACACGTCAACATTGAAAATGTATGAATGTATTGGATATGCAACGTTATTGTCTAATTACGTTAAAAATGTTAGCTAAATATTAAATTTTAGTTTAAACGAAAGAGAATATCAGGAAACCTTTTTGAAAACCGCGAAAAAATAAAAATGCCTTACTTTAGCAAGGGTAGCTAAAATTTGAAAATTGCAAAAAAAGAAGTCAAAAGTTATAACCTTAGTGCGCACAGAAACTTTCGATTTCTATTAACCCGGTTAAAAAAAATAATATGATGCTTTATATATAATAATAATAGTAATTTAATAGTAATTTAATGAGTCTTAATACAGTTTTATCCGAGAAATGGGCCCATATACAATAGTTATATAAGTTTGCATTAGTTAGTTTTCATTTGATAATATCAGATTAAATTTCATCCAAATAATGGCGCGATACAATTTAATAAATTTATATCTGAACTGTTACTAATATATACAAAACAAGCTATAGTTGTATCTGGATTTTATTTTAAAACTTTATTCAAATCCGAAATATTTTGCAGAAATTATTACCGTCAAATACGGGTTTTGTTTCAATGTTATTAATCCTTTTAGACTTTAGCCACTTGCAAACAACTTTATAATTTGCAGCAAATTCCTTTCCATTTGGACACTTTTTTTATTCAAAAATTCTCTTGAAATTACCTTAAAAATAAGTTGTTTGAGAAAAAATCTTTGAAAATGAAGATACAATTAAAAAGAAGATTTTATGGAATTTAGTAATTTAACCCATTGGCAAAAAAACAAGGATAAAACGTTGAAATTTAATTTAGTTTTTTACGTTAAAAAAAAATCTAAAACTAAATTAAAAACTCCTAATGTTACAAATGAAACAAGTTCTTTTTTTAGGGTCCCTACATCTATTTTGTATAAGGTGTAGAAATCAACTCAATATACAAAATTTGGGGTAAATTTTTTGTATAAAATTATACACAAAATGATATAGTCAATTAATTGTATTATTGTATTGATATAGTACATATTTATATCCAAAATATGATTGACAATTTTTCTAGTGTGATTCTACATTCTCTATTCTCTACATGGGGTGATATACAATTTTATCCAAAATAAAATTGTGTTTTTTAAAATATGATATAATATTTAATATATCTATATATAACGTCATTATTAATTGGATTAGTTTTAGCGTATTCTAAATGCAATATACAATTATATATTGAGCGAGATGCGATAAGACGCAAATATATCGTCGGCTTATTATTGGTTTGACCCATACGCCAAAAAGTTGTTATCGAGAAAAAACGATAAAGAAGGTGCAGTTATTTCAATTTTTGTATGCAAAATCTGCAGGTAGGTCAAATTTGTTACTTGATATCTCTGATATGATACGAAATAACGCGAAACGGTTTTCGAAATCAAAAAGAGAATATTTACATTATATACAATTCATTCCTAACTCATTTTTTTCAAAAATGGTTGGTGGGTCAAACCAATAATAAGCCGACGATATGTAAAAATTTTCGACAAAATTAATTTTATACATGCATTTATATAATTATGTTCGGTTTAATACACTGGCACACAAAACTTATAAGTGTACATATATAAAATAATGTATTATTTTATGCAAACGTTTTAACTCGGGAAATTAAAGATTTACAACCGTACAAAAAACAACATATTTTTTATTTGTGAACTCAAAAGTTTCGGATTTAGCAGAAAAATTAAAAGGCAAATCCTATATAAATTGCCTGACACTTACAAGGAAGCTTTTCCGATGGGTTCCCTTTAAACTTAATAAATTCGGATAGGTGATGAAGGAGCAAAAAAATATAATAAACGTATTTCTCAACGGCCAAATCCCATCGGTGTATGAAAATATGTTTAAAGTTTAGGAAATTTAAACTTATTTAAAAACAGCGTTAAAATACGCCAGAAAAAACACATTTTGAATGTCATTTTGACACTATGTCGTGCACCCAGGTGAACAAATAATTCACTATTTTTTCTCCTTTTTTATAGATCCGATTGGAGGGAGCCCATCGAGGCTGTACTCCATGTCACGTATTATCAAAATCATAAATTTTCCAAGGAAGCGTTAAGTTTGATTGTAGTCTGAAAGAAATAATGATAAAGAGAAAATATACAATTGGAAAATTTAAAAATATGCCTGACAACGCACAGGTCCTGTTTAAACTAAATTATGTATATCCAATTCATTTTTATTCATATTTTGGACGATTTCAGATGCTTTTCAACCGTTCTGGTGTGTTTGCCCTTCATTTTTAACCTTTTTCGTTAATAATTACAATTTTCTTTAATCAATTTCTTGAATAAAAACCATTTAAAATTTCTAAAAAAAACAACATTGTTATAACACTAAGACAAGTTCAGCAGCTTAATTTTAAGATGTCACATTTTAAAAAAAAAAATTGGGAAAATTTGAGTCAAATTGAGTCAAATTGGAGTCGCTTTAATGGATTATAAGATATCGTAATATATATCATTAAAAAATTCTGAAAACTATGTTACCAGATGCGTGCGTAGCAAATCAAATTAAAATAAAATGATTGCACTGTAAGTAAAGTATCAACTTTTGAAATGGCACACTACGGCACACGTAATTTTAAGTTTGGGGAGTAGTGGTATCTTCGTAGTGGATATACATGTTTTAAAAGATTATGTCAAAATACAGAAAAAAAAAAATTATTGTAAAAAAAATGCAATTAAATTTTTGATCGATTTCAAACTCCTTTTCAATTAAATGTTTAATAATATGTATTAACTGTTTAATGAAAACGAATTTATAACGTATAATAACAACATAGAAACAAATGCAAAAATTTTAAAAAATCTTCAAAATAAAAAATAGACTACTTTACTTTAAGTAAAAAATTCGCGTTTTTTTTAATTTTGGCTATTTTTTAAATTTTAGCAATTTTGTTTTAATTTTAAAAGGTTTTTTGAATTTTTGGCGGTTTTTCAATTTTGACAATTTTTTAAATTTCTGCAATTTTGTGAATTGTTTTTTTAAATTTTGGCAATTTTTTTTTAATTTTTTTTTATTATATTTGTTTGTAATTTAAGCAGTTTTTCCCGCAATATTTGGCGATTGCTTTAAATTTTAATTGATGTTTTAATAGTATCTACTAAAAATTTGTTTGTTTATTATAGTTGAAAATAATATCAATTACATAGTTATTGAAACTCAATTTTAGTTTTTTCTGTGTAGACATATTTAATTTTTAGTTTGCACTGTATCAAGGGGGGCTCTAGCCCCCTTGCCCCCCCCCCCCATAGCTACGTGCATGCCTATTGAAAAACCCTTTATAATCGTTAAAACTAAATTCAATTTTCGCGTATGCCGAAATATTTAGGACTCAAATTTAGTTAAATCAAAATTAGAAAAAATAAACATTTTTGCATTTTTTTTATTGAAATTAAAAAATAAAAATTTCCTCCACAAGTAAATGCGGTTCTATTTTTTTGGACATATATAAAACAATATGAAAATATTATAATTTTTATTAAAAATAAAAAAATACAAATTTAAAATTTCAACGCTTTTGGTGGGTGAACTTTTTGCGCCAGCGAAAAAGTAAAAACGTATTTCTTCATATTTTTTTTATTGTTTATTCGACTAAGCTAGTTTTGATATTTGCAAAAAATGTTAAAAAGTTATAGCCCTAGTGTACACTACATTTGCAATTGCTAAAGATCTGAAAGAAAATAAATACAATATTTAATAATATTAAAGTAAATTAATTTATTTTATATTACAAAACTAACCTTTATAATACTACTTAACTGCGAAGTCAAGACAATACCTTCGCTGGTTGCGTCGAAATAAAAAATCGAATGGTGCACTTATGTAATTTTTACGTTTATATACGTCTTACGCAACAGGATACAGTTTTGATGAATCGTATATACATATACGTCTTACTCAGCAGAGAGGTTATTAGAAACGACAACAGATAAGTTTTCACTTACGACTCGTCTTCTTACGTTTTCTTTTCTTGACTAACAATAAGAAACAAAACAACTGCATAAAGTAACTGCTACCGAAATGCAGTAAATTTCTTAGAAAATCAATTGCAATTGCAGTTTAATTAACACCAACCGCATTACTACACAAATAACTATCATCTAGTAAGTGCATAGCTTTTCTGAGTGTGTACATGATTTGGTTGATCGCTATACAATTTTGTATTCTTCAAAGGATTTCGGTCAACTATGGTACACAAAATTTCAATACCACAGGCAAATTTGAGAGAAAAAAAAAATAGTTCGTTAGGATATTTTAAGGTTATTGATATTTAAGAATTATTTTGTTTGGGTATTTTAAGATTAACGGTATTTTATATTTTATTTCGTTAGTGTTATTTTAAGGTTAAAAATTGTTTCTTGAAACTTGTATTGAATGGTTATTGGTATTTTAGGGTTAGTGTTTGCCAACCATAAAAATCGGCATATTTTCACACATTTGTATGGAAGAGTTCAAGTTTTTTTGAGTAAGTAGTTGGCCTATCCACAATCTTCGTCGGATTGCCCCGAAATTGTTAACGTAGATTCTGGTAAAGTCTGCGTCTCCACTTGTACCAAGTTTTTAAAAATTTTTTTTATAAAATGGTATCAAACTTTAAAAATAGCATTTTTCTGCAATTTTGTATGGAAATGGTTGAGTGTTTTCGAGTAGTTGTTCACCGACTGCGCAATTTTGATCGATATACTTTAAAATTATCAATGATCTATATATAAATATAGTCAATTCATAAAAGTGCTAAATTAAAGTTTTTTCGAGTAGTAGTTGGCCCAGCACACAATGTTCACCCGAGTGAGGTGAGATTTAATATGAATATTCTTTGGAAATTTAACTTTCCAAAAAGTATACATTTGTTTTACTTACACTCAGGGAACTTCTGCTTTAAAAATATGTAGATGTTTGGGTTGTACTACAGTTTCTTTATTTTTAATGTAAATTTAAGTCATTTGTAAAACAAATTAATTTTTTTACTAACCTTGTAGTTCATTAAAAAAAAACAAACCACATCAAATGACTGTTTATGATTTTACATTCGTTTTTTACAGTAGTTTTTTGTTATTTAAAATAACATGAAATTTGAAGAAACTTGCTTAACGGCGACTCAATCTCTAACCTACACTTGGTATCCAACTATTGTATGTGAATAAAGCGCATCATAAAACGTGATAATTACTTGTGAAAAAGAGATAGGATTAAGAAGAAAAAGCATTCTAGTTGAGAAATGAATTGTGCATTGGTATTAGTTAATTCTGTCTCTTCTGATCGAAACAATACTTGTGTGTACGTAGTGTGACCAAACTCCACTTTAGCCACAGTCATCGCTGTGTCGACCGTGGCTCAACTCGTTAAGAGGTGAGATTACGATGCATAGCTTGATGATAAGGCAGTGAGTTCAAATCACAGTACGACACCAAAAAAAAAATAAAAAGTTTTTCATATAGAGCAAATTAACAATATAAAAATACTTTGTTCAATTGACACATAAATTAACCACTGACGAGTCCCAGGAGGGGACGAAACTGCGGCAGTCTGGTGTATCCCTTGTGTCCGTAAAATTTTTCAATAAAAATGTTTTCTTCTTCTTCTTCCTGTAAAGAGACTAACTAAAATAAAAAAAATAAATGTTTGTTTATTTTTTACTAACATGTGGTTCATTTTACTACAATTGTTAGTAATTTTTTGAACATTATAAAACAAATGACAATGTTAGTTGAATTTGAAATTTTGAAATTGTTGAAATTTCATTTGTTTTTAACTACAATTGCTGTCGTCTTTACCTACATAGTATTCTAAGTGCACTTATCTTTAATATTTACCTTTTTACATGAGTTCAAACGAAGAAAACGTACACTTTCAGTAGCTAGAGCTACTCGAAAACGGGGCATCTTATCCTCTTGATTCGTCACTTTGGGCGACTAACACGAAAGCTAAAATATATTTTTAGAATCTAGACATCTTAACCATTTAATAACTGAAATAATTTTTAATTGTAACTTACAATATTTTGTTAATAAGGAGTCAAACTAAAAGTTATTTATTACTTTTTGTTCTCAATTAGAACTGTGTTCCTTTGTAGCGCATATTGACCAAAATATTTAATTTCCTTTTAACTAACTGACTGTTCATAAACCGATTTGCATGAAAAAAAAAAACAAAAAAAAACGTGAAAAAGAAAGCTACAAATATTTATTTTTTGGATTTATACTAAAAATTCTGCACTCATAAAAAAGCAAGTACCAATAGTTGAAAATTCAGCTACGACAACAGGAAATAGCAGGTAGAAGGGGAACATTAGAATTTTCTTTATTCATTATATTAATTTTTTGAAAATTTCCAAGTAACTCAAACCGGATAAACTGCCCCACCTATGGGGTAAATTCGCCAAGTTGATGTATCACATTTGTCAGCTATAAATATAATTGTTATGGTGGAGAACTTATATTTTATATTAAATATTCATAAAGATTGATATTAAAAGCTGAAATTTCAGGAAAAAATTATAAAAAAAAATTTATTTTCTTCGAATTTGTTTAACCAAAATTACATCTGACCAGTGCAACACATATAGCCATGTAACGAATTAATATAACGTATGCGTCTTGTAAAGTGTTATGTTTTTACACGTTTAGAAATAAATTTTAAAAAACTCGTGCTAATATTATAAATTTATATCAACGCATCGACATTTAAAAAGGTATTTGGCTTTAACACACGAAATGAAAAAGTCATCCCCAATATACTTACTCTATATTATTTTTTTTGCAACCCAAAAAACACAAAAACATGTCTATCCTCGACCACGTGATAAGTACAAGTGTAAAATTTAGTGAAATGAAAGATAATCAATAACTGCACAAATTATGGAAAGGACCATTTTAATAACTTATTTGAATATAGCGAAAATCGGTGGTGGCATATATGCCCCAGTGGCGAAACCTCCCCATTCTACCCTACCTGAATTTGCGACATCAGAGTTTTTAATAAAGTTGAGAATCACAGTCTGCTAAATTTAGGTGATCTAAATTTAAGAAGAATTAAATTTGAGTTGACAGTTGTAGTTAAATTGACTAATAAGTTGGCTACTTCAACAGAATTTTTCACCTGAATCAACAGAAAATTTCTGCTAAAAAGGTCTTTCCGGATCTGAACAGAGGCAGGTCCATATTTATTAACGAGAGTATAGGTACACGATTAAAAAAACGCCATGCTGAAAATATAATTGCTGGCAATATCCTTTTGTTTGGAAAACATTTCAGCTTTCCATGTTTCTAATATAATATGTTTGCTTGCAAATATAATTATATTTGCCTGTAAATATCTGTATGTTTAGAAAAAGTGAAAACCGTATGCCACCAAATATGTATATGTTTGGCTGCAAATATATACGAGTATATATGTTTATTATATGTATGTTTGCATGTCCCAAACATAATATCCACAGATTTTTAAAATGCTAATATATATTTGTTTAAGTCTGAAAATTTGAATAATTCGAAACATATAAAGGGTCCGCCAAATAACTTTTTTTTTTGAAAATGCTATAAAAAAAAACTACTGAATATTTTCTCAAATTTCTTTTTTTATTTGAAAGTACAATCCTTCTGGTTAATAATGGAAAATAATTTCATTCAAATGGCTGCCTCGGCTGGCCATGCAGTAGCCTACACGATCGGTCCAATTTTTAAGCACATTATCGATTGTGTGCAGCTGTATTTCCTCCTCTTCAATTTTTGTGAACAAAAATTCGTTCAACATGGCCCGATAACGATCGCCATTGACTGTAACGGCCACTCCTTGCTCATTTTCGAAGAAAAATGGTCCAATTATGCCTCTTGACCAAAATCCGCACCAAACAGTGACTCGTTTTGGGTGTATCGGCACACATTCTGCAACATTACCATGATTTTCAAAGTAATGTCGCAATATTTCCCAGCGTTGTTCAAGCGTATACACAACCATATTCGTTCAGCGGAAGGATAAAACTAATTATCTGTCAAATCAGACATGAGCTAAGTGTTTACCATTCACGAAATAAGCACTAGTTGAAAAAAAGAAACGTTAGATGGCGGACCCTTTATATAAAGTGTGTTTTTTTATAGAGGTATAGAACTTTGAAATGGAAATGGCAATAACGCGGCGAATGTTGTCCTCCAAGTAGTCAATCGTTTGGGCGTAGACTTGCGACTTCACATATCCCCACATAAAATAGTCCAGTGGCGTTAAATCGCACGTTCTTGGAGGCCATTTAACAGGTCCGAAACGTGAAACTAGTTTTTATTCAATTTAAATGCTAAATACATTGATCTAAATAGGTGAATACTAATTGAGAATGAATCAGTCTTCTACGTGATACTTTTTGAAACAGTTCTTTGCTTTCGAAAAGCACAAATGGACGTTACATTTGGTACAGAAGTTGTATCGGATTTTTTACAGTTTACACGATTTTTTCGTTCCCCATTCAGGAAAATGATTTAATTCGTCGAATCTTACAGTAGCCACTGGATGAGCTGTTTTTTTTTACCAACACCAGTGCTGGTGGTTGGCTCTTCGGCGGACGATGGACGACCAACGCATCGTTTTTCAACAGAAACACAGAGTTCTTTTGCAATACTCAAGCGAAATTCATACATCGCCATGTCTTTAATTTTTTCATTGTTATCAGTATTTCAATTTTTTCCGGCGTTGTTTTGATTTGAAGTCCATTGAGGACATTAGATCGACACCGCCCATGTGAGCGTTATACTCAAGAATAATTTGTGGACAATCAATTTTCTTAAGTTTCTTAATTGGAATAAAAAAAATAAGTAAACTAAGAAAAATCGCACTATCCGCTATTTTTTTATACATTTAAAAATATATGTAGTCGCATAGTACACTCAAAAAAAAAAAAAGTCTGTAAACTCAGCAACATTTTTGCTGGCAAAAAAATTTTTTAATTCAGCCAAATTTTTACAGAATTTACTAATTTTTTCCAAAATAGTTGATGTACACAATATTTCATTTTACTCGGTGTTCCCGTAATATGTACTAGTATGGCCATAAAGCCTGGTTGAAAAAGCTTCTCTAAAAAATAGAAAAATTGTAATTTTAGGTATTTTGAAACAATAGTCAACCTCGTTTTTTATTATAAAGGGTGTCCCAAGAAGAACGCAATTTTTAAATCTGGCAACATTCGAAGTGTCATTGTTTGACATTTGAACAATTGTTATTGTTTGCTAGTAGAAGGTACGAGGTTAGTAAAATGGAGCGCTACACGAATGAACAACGCATTCTCATTGTGAAATTGTTTTACCAAAATGGTGAAAGTTTTGCGGCTGATTTTGCCGATAAAATCATTTTCAGTGACGAGGCCCATTTTCATCTTGATGGCTTCGTCAATAGGCAGAATTGTCGCATTTGGGGTGAGGAAAATCCTCGAGTGATTCACGAGAAGCAAATGCATCCTCAACGTGTCACTGTGTGGTGTGGTTTTTGGGCTGGAGGAATCATTGGACCTTTTTTTATGAAAATGAGGCAGGTCAAGCGCAAACAGTCAATGGTGTTCGGTATCGTGAAATGATAACCAGTTTTTTCTTGCCTAGAATTGAAGAAATGAATGTGGAGGGCATGTGGTTCCAACAAGACGGCGCCACATGTCATACAGCCAGAGAAACAATTCAATTGCTGCATCAGTCATTTCCCGGTCGTGTTATTTCGCGTTTTGGAGATCTGAATTGGCCGCCTAGATCGTGCGATTTAACACCACTAGATTTTTTTCTTTGGGGTTTTTTGAAGTCGATGGTTTACGCGAATAAGCCGACGACGACTCAAGCCTTAAAAGAGGAAATTGGACGCTGCATTAATGAAATACCGCAGCATTCATGCAAAACGGTCATTGAAAATTTCATTAAAAGATCGCGTGCATGCCAGCAAAGCCGCGGCGGCCATCTGCACGATATATTGTTCCATACATAACCTCATTCTGTCTACTTTACGATATAATAAAGTTTCACGATTTTTTTTTAAGTATCTGTGTTTTATTTAAAATTTAAAATTGCGCTCTTCTTGGGACACCCTTTATAATACATACTAAGTTTGAATATTTATTTTTCAAATACTTAGTTTATTAACAATTTGGAAGAAAAATACATTTTAAGCTTGAGCTATTCAAAATTTTGTGTAGCTTTTATGCACTTAACTAAAAAAAAGCAAAAAAAAAAAAGAAAAATAAAAAACAAAACAAAACATGTAAAGTACACTACACAACATGTTTTTTGAGAAACATTTCTAACATATTTTTACGATCATTTTGTATATATATGTATTAGGGTGGCCCTTAAAAACAGAATTGGCATTACGGGTACCGTGAAATAACTCCCAAATAAAATAACTCAAAAAAAAAAAAAAAATGAAATACCTCCCAAAAATTTTCCATATAAATTGGGATTTATTTCACTATGAAATAACTCCCAATGCAATAGGACTTATTTCACAATCTTCTGTTAGAAATTATTTCGTTATGAAATAACTCCCAAATGAAATAATTCCCAACCAGGTTTTGTTGGGAGTTATTTCACTCCTTTTTGGCACTGGGAGTTATTTCACTTTTGTTGGGACTTATTTCATTTTCATTTTTAAATGTGATTTTATTGTTGGGAGTTATTTCATTTTTGTTGGGACCAACGGAAGCTGTATGAAGAACTTAAAGCCCTCAACCAAATAAAAGATCAGTGTTTGGATGTTGCTAACGCTGTTAGCGGAATCCGGGTGAATTTCCGGAAAGTGTGCGTAGTAGGGAAAGTTAGTAATCTATCAGGTTTTTCTTGCATTGCATTGTTAACAATGTTTTTCTTGTTTGTAATAAAGCAATCAAGAGTCAACTAAAAACATTGATTTCAACAAAGTCAAACGCGGTCTGCAATATTTGACAGCAAAATTTGTTGCTGTGGCGGCTTTCGGCCGCTCTTAGGGGTTTTTTTCCTCCGTAGAACGTGGCAGGCGGCTTCGCGAAATAAAGTTTTTTCCGCGTGCGATTATACGATTTATAAATTTAGTTTTATTTTGTGATATACTACTAAAGAATTTTTAAAAAAATTGTATTGATATACTAATTATTATTAATCTTTTTATTTTAAAAAGTCTGGACGCTATGCCACATTTGAAAGTGACATAATATCCAAAAAAATAATGTCGTAATGTCCATGGATATTACGACATTTTCCAAATTGTCATAAAGTCCATGGACATTATGACACTTTTCGAGTGACATAACGTCATTGGACATTATGTCATTGGACGTTATGACATGCCACCTCTGGAAAGCGGTGCGTACGATTCGCGTCCTGCGACGCGCCGCGTTTCGCGATAAGCAGCGCCATTACGCCCCCCCCCCCCCCTACGCACAGTTTCACTATTCCATGCTATGTAAACTAATTTATTTTAACTTTTAAAACAAAGATTATTCCAGGTTTTTCTATAAATATATTTTTAATATGTATTTTTCTATTAATTTTGTTTATTATTTTTGTATATTTATGTGTACATTAAATTCTATCTTTATAATATGTTTAATATTATGTACATTTTTACATGTATTTATGAAATAAATAGAATTCGATATTTTTGAATTGGGAATTATTTCATTTTTTTTGAGACTTTTTTCATTGGGAGTTGTTTCATTCTTTGTTGGGAGTTATTTTATTACTATGAAATAACTCCCAAATGTTGGGGCTTATTTTATTTTTTCTTTGGAGGTTATTTTATTTATTAAAATTGGGACTCATTTCATTTTTTTGGGACTTATTTCATTGGGAGTTATTTCATTGGGACTTATTTCATTTGGGAGTTATTTCACGGTACCGCCATTACGCCCCCTCAGTTTTATTACAAATTGTTCCAAATGGAAGAAATCAAAATTTTTTTTTATTTATTCATTGAATATACTCAAAATTATTCAGATATGAAATTATGACTTTATCGGATATCATTAAGCCACTTTAGCCTGTTATCTAAAATGAATCAGGAATTTGATAGATATGAAAAACGTCTTTTTTATGCATACTTGGGATTTTAGCATTGATGTATTGTTTTTTTATATAAATGCCAATGCTTTTGCATTAGCATAATCAATGTTTCAATCTTTTCCACCCAAGTATGTTTTTATGTAATTAATTTGAAAGATTATTTAAAATGGCGAATTTAAACATGTCGATTTTTTATAATATAATTGTTGTTATAAAAGAAAAAAATATTAATTGGAAAAATGATAATTCGAGTTTGTGTTTGGAGCGACTCATTTCCAGTGCATATTTTGAAAACTGCCTTTAAATTAAAATTAAAAACGGGACTTCACGACACAGAATTAATAATTATTAAAAAATATTTACGACACAACAATTATATCACAGTATAAACTATCTTGTTGGAATCACAGAGCTTTACTAAACTAAACTTTGGTAAACTAAATTATAGCAACTGAGTACTGTAATTTCGTGTTATCCTTGTCCTCTTTTGTATTCATAGCTATTTTTATTCGTTGTTGTATTCGGAGACTCTCTAACGTATATCTTTTATTATAATTTTTCTCTTTGTCTAATATTTTTACTTTGTCAAAATTGATTTTATGATTGCATTCTTTCACATGCTGTGATAATGCTGTACTTTCCATCTCCTTTCATTTTTTTTTTATCAAATTTTGCATAATTTTCTTAAAAATAGCACTTACATTTTATTAGACAATAATTATCTCTACATTTATGTAAAAAAAATCGGTATCCAAAAGTGGCCTGAGGACAAATAAGACCCATGAAACTTAATTTTAATTATGACTACAAGATTGTAAAAAAATCACGACTTGATAAAAATAATTCTTTTATGTAACTTGATCCATATAGGTTTAATTTTTGGTGATATGAAATTTACAGAATAACAGCTTTCATAGTTTTCGGACAATTTATTTTTAATTTTTTACCATTATATGGTTAAAATGTCGGAACTATTTTATTTTGTCATAACAGTTATCTTTAAAAAGTTCCGAAAACAATAATTTGTTATGGTGACTAGTGTTGTACGTAAATATGGGACTTGAGTACACCAAAAAAAAACAAGCTGGGTAGTATCAACCGGATTTGAAATCTAGTGGTTCAGTTGTAGTTATCACCAAATTTTTCTTATACTATGTTGCCACTTAAGTGTTTTAAGCAAAACATGTGTTTTGGTGAAAAAAATGTATGGGAAAACATGTACGAAACCTGTTTTATTTAAAAACTCGCCCAAAACACGTTCAGTGGAAACGTAGTCTTAATTTCTGTAGTTTTAATCGAACGAGTGTTTTCAGGCTCTGTGCAATAACTCCCAGGTGAAAAAAGTCCAAAAAATGTTTCATACAAATTTGGGAGTAATTTCAAATGAAATAATACCCAGTTCTTTTGCAGTTATTTCATTTTTTTAGAAGTTATTTCATTTTTGTTATTAGGTGTTATTTCATAATGCAGTAATTCCGAAATGAAATAAGTCCCAACAGAACTTAGCGTGGGACATAGCGCCCAAAAAAATTATATGTAAATTGTTGTTGTAAAAATGTTCTTGTTTTTGGGTAATACAACATTGATTTAGACGAAATAACATTTTTTGTTGAGCGCTATGACGGTTTTTTGTTTGGCCAAAATAAATTTGGGCGCTATGACGGTAAAAAAAGAAGTTATTGCCTAAAATCATAATTTTTTTTTTTTAAATGTCATAAGACCTTAAATGTCAAGGCTGATTCAGAAAATCAAACAAAAGAGTTTTAAGGAAATTTAAAAAATTGCTTCAATTTTATTTTTTTGTGTTGCAAGCAGAAAAAACTTTATTTCGCGTAGCCGCCTGCCGCGTTCTACGGAGGAAAAAAACCTTAAGAGCGGCCGAAGGCCGCCACACAGAAATACTTGTTTTTGCAAATCCAATGTCGAATCCGTTGAAATCTATTTTTAAGACAATAAGTAATATAATTTGACCAGTCATATCTTTGTCATTTAAACAGCTAATTGATTGTTTTTTATCTTAAATAAAAGAGTAGAGCATTGGCCTACTGTTTATTTAACGTTTAGACACTAATATATACGTAAAATGTTTAATAAAATAGACTTTTAAAAAAATAATCACTAAAAAACAATAAATCTTGGTGTGGGTTGGTATTTTGGGACATAAAAAGTTATGACAGGTCAAATAAATGTTACTTGATGTCTTAAAAATATAAGATTTCAACGGATTCGACATCTGATTTGAAAAACAAGTTCTTCTGGGTGGCGGCCTTCTGCCGCCCTTGTTGGTTTTTTTTCCTCCGTAGAACGCGGCAGGCGGCTTCGCGAAATAAAGTTTTTTCTGCGTGCGACACAAAAGACATTATGTCTTACGACATTTTATGATTTTGGGCAATAACTTCTTTTTTTTACCGTCATAGCGCTCAAAAAAAAAAGTTTTTTCAAAATAAAATGCCATAGCACCCAAAAAAAGTTTTGGATTTTCTGTCATTGATTTGGTCGTTATAACATATTAACATCCACAATTTTGGGGGATATGCGGACGTTTGGGCAATATGTCATTTCGATTTTTGGGCAATACGACTTTGGGGTCGTATGGACTATTTGTGTTGCATGGACTATTTTTGGGAGTTATTTAATTTATATTCTTTGGAAATTATTTCATGATGAAATAACAACCAACACCTAGGATTTGTTTCATTCTTGTTTAGGTAATTTTTATTTTATTTTTTTAGAATTTATTTCACTTTTTCGAGACGGGACATATTTAATTTTTTTAGAATTTATTTCATTGGGAGCTTTTGCACTGGGACTTTTTGCACCTGGAACTTATTGCGTAGAGCCGTGTTTTCACAATCGACAATTTTGGTCTTAGCAACCGAAACATTCAATTAGTGAAAACGCCCTAAAGTATACTTTATTTTTTATACAGTAGACTCTATTCTTCCTTTTTATAAGCCATATAGTTTTAAGGGGCTTTTTGCCAATTATTTATCAATGATATGTAACACAGCTCGTTAATGATATTAAAAAAAAAAATACATTCTTAATGTTAGCATTCATACAAAGGCATACAAACGCGCCATTAAATAATTTAACTACTTCAAAGATAGCCAAAAATTAACCTTTTGACAAATTTAACTCCGAATTATTCAAAATTGTGACACTGTAAGTAAAATTTCAAATTTTGAAAGACACACCAAAATCCAGGGACACATAAACTTAATTCTGTGTCCAAAAAAGGAAATATTTCATTTTTAAAATTGCTTGTCTCAAGCGATTTTGGACTATATTTCTATGTCGAAACTCAAATCTAACAATAATGTTGGCGGCCATCATTGCTTCTTTTTCTAATAAACAAAGCAATGTTTTCTAATGAAATTTGAAGATTCGAATCATCCCAGGAAAAAATTACATATTCCAAAAAGAAGGTGATGCCCACACTTGCTTACATATCTCATTGCCAAATTTAGTAACTGCAATACCAAACTCATTCTAGCGATAGAGTCAAAAAAGCAAGTAGTATTGTAATCAATTCTTTAAATTTAAACCAGAAAGCATGAACTCAATAACAAAGTAATTATTTACTTAAAAGAAAATAACAATGTTATTAACTTATATGTATAACTTTTTGTACTCAAGAAATAATCATATACTTTTTCTTAATAAAAGGACGTTATTGGAAGTAGTTCCTAATTTTGAAAAAAGAAGTTATACAATTTTAAAGAATTTGTCTCATATCTTTTTTCAAACAAATTTTTATTTGCATGAAAATAATACTAAAAACAGAAATTTCATATTGCCTAAATTTTGGTAAACTAAGGTTAGGTATAAATTAGGGAAGCGCACGTGAGCAGAAAATTGTGAGTGGAAGTTAAAATTACAGACGTTATCGTGAGTGAGTGTAAAAAAAAATTTCGAGGGTGATTGTGCGTGAGTCATATTTTTGTTTTTCAATTTTGAATTGTTCTTTTTTTTTGAAAAAATTATATTTTTGTGGTTTATAGCTCCAAAATTATGACAAAACCATGTTATCATAAAAATTCGATGTTTCACTTTTTAGGATTTTATTTCCGTATGAGTTTAGATCGTTATATTTGAGTGACCTAGGAGAATCACGTGTGAGTAAAAGTTGAATTAACTTATGGAACTACTTCTTTTTTTTTAAATGTAAGTACTTCTTATTTTTTCTAGGGAACTATTTATTTATTTTTTCGTGTAAGTACTTCGTAGTTTTACAATGGAACTATTTCTTTATTAAATGTAGTTCTTAAAAATATATAGTAAATGGTTCTTCGGTAAAAAAAATAATCAATTCTAACGAATCAATTATTTTAGTCTCACGCCCTGTTAATCGAGTAGGTAATCTAGTATGGAATGCGTTCTGCCCAAAATGCTTGATTACAAACCCGCTTACCTTTTTGAAAATTTTTTGCTGGGATATGACACTGAACTAACATATTGTTGTAGAAGTCAAAGGTTATCACTTTCACATTTCGAATTGTATATAAATGAATTTTATCACAATACACGGTGAAAAACGCCCTGCTGGAAATATAAATGCTGGTAATATACTTTTCTTTGGAAAACATTTTCGTATCAAATGTTTGCTTGCAAATATAATTATGTTTGCCAGTAAACATATATATGATTGGAACTAGTGAAACAAGTCTACTGGAAAAAATATATATGTTTGGCAGCATATGTTTATTAAAAGTATGTTTGCATGTCCCAAACATAATATCTAAAACTTTTAAAATTCAATTATATTTTTGTTTAGATTTGAAAATTTTAATCATTGTAAACATATATATATATATAATTAACAGCAAACATATTCGAAAATGTCTCTTTTCTGCGTACAAAAATGGACGACCATCAATGTTTGAGTTCAGTTTTGACAAATAAACAATAAATAAAGACATTTTATGACATATTTCGATGTCTTAAGCCAATCACAGGTGGTCAATATAATTGATATTTATATAATTTTTATTTTAAAATGTGTGAAATTTCGCGAATTTTTTAACAAATGTAAATTTAATAAATTTTAATATTAATAAATTTATAATATATCAATAAAAATTAAAGTGTATGTGCAAAGATAATGTATTGTAATGTGAATATTTTTTATTTTAGAATAATTTATATATTTTTTATTTAATTTATAAATGTTTAAACAAAAAAAAAAACTAATTTCAAACAACTACTTTTTCAATATTGCCCATACACTTTTCAAAAATATGAATTTTAAAAACAAAAATCCAAATCATTTTGAATTTTTCAATTTAATTGATTAACTTTCAATATAGAGTAACCCCACTATTTTTTTGTAAACAAACTAAAATTGATCAATAATATTAAACGTGTGTACTTCACTTTATACATAAAATATAATAAAAAAATGCTCGATTCAATGCAAACTTAAAATGAAATATCTAATATTTTAAAATGGATACCACTGAATTATACGACACAAAATTAAGTTTATGTTTCCCTGGGTTTTGGTGTATCAATTTCACGTGTTATCTATTAAGTTCATCGTGGTGATTTACTCTAGATATGCAACTACATTTTTAAGTCATTCTTTTTACTAAATAAAAGCAAAAAAATATTAAATTTTTTAATAAGTCCATACAATTTTTGTGTTGTTGACTCCAACATCAGAGATGATTTAGTACAAAATATATTAAAAAAAATTTTTTTCTATATACACAATAGGCCGGGTCGATTTGTATGGAGGCAAAAAAATCGCTCAACGTTCAAGGAAAATCGTATTCTAGGGATCACAATAAGAAACTTTGCCGAAGGAACCATACCTCTAAAACGAATTCTGATGTCCCGACTTTTGACCCGTAGGGTGAAATTTTGAAAAATCCCACTTTGACCCATTTAGAGTTCCCCAATCGAATACAATTTACACATTCATCTGCTAGAGCGTCTTCCGGAGAAGAAATAGAGATCCTAATCTTGGAAAGACGCCTCCTACTTTCTGAAATATCTCTATCCCGAGATTTGTACATTTTGCTATAAAAACACGGCTAAAAAGGCCCTCTTCAACATAAATTTTAACCCCTTAACGGTCACATAGAATGATGATATCTGCATTAATATGCTAGCACGTCTCCCGGAGAAGAAGCAGCTCCCATAATCTTGGAGAGATTCCTCCTACTTTCTGAAATATCAAAGTGGGCTTTTTCAAAATTTGACCCTACGGGTCAAAAGTCGGGACATCAGAATTACCGTTAGGTAATTACCCATTACATTGTGTGCTTTTGTAAGGCAGTGGATAATGATATATCATGGCATGGCAATATATACGCTTAGAATACTACACCCAGAAAAAAGACACATCTGAATATGTTTGCAGTTAATTATATAGCGGTTTATAATGATTCAAATTTTTAAACAACGATATATTTGTAATTTTAAAATTTCTAGATATTATGTTTGGAACATGCAAACGTACTTATAATAAGCATATATCGCACACCTAGTACAAAGTGACTCAACTCAAAATTTTTCATTTTTCAGAAATTGAAAAAAAATATTTGCAACTTTATACCAATTGAAACATAAAGAAAGACATAACTGTTTTTTACCAACAGTTAACAACAACAAAATACACTTATATTTTTTTTTATAGATAAACAAGTATATTGTGCATAGTTTAAGCATATAAAACCGAAAAATTAAAACTTTGGGTTGAGTCACTTTTGAACTGGGTGTGCGATATATAATAGCATCCGAACTTATATATGGTTGATGGTAGACGTTTTTTTTTACTAGTTCTAAACATATATATGTTTACAGGCAAACATAGTTATATTTGCAAGCAAATACGCTATATTTGAAACATGGGAAACGGAAATGTTTCCCTAATAAAATTATATTACCAACACTTATATTTCCAGCAGGGCGTTTATTCAGCATGAATGTATGTAAAGACCACTGCAAAAGTAGTTAGAAACAAATGAAGTTTCACTTGAAAAAACGACGACTTACATTTCAGTAAATTCAACTAACATTGTCAGTTGTTTTTTACTGTTCAAAAAATGAACCACATATGTAGTACAAAATAAACAAACTTTTATTTATTTTATTTTTTTAAATAAAAAAAACTACTGTAAAAATGAATCAAAATCATAATACAGTTATTTGATGTGGTTTGTTTTTTCAAATGAACTACATATATAGCCAAATATTAAATTTCCTCTATACATGACTGTTTATTTCACTTTAAAATAAAGATACTGTACTGAAACTTACAACTCAAACAACTACAAAAATTTAGAGCAGAAGTTCCGTGAGTGTACGGTAATGATCTGTACTTATCATGTGTTTGCTGGGCATAGCCGGCTTCATTGCGTATTCATTCATATATTAGTGATTATTGTAAAAATCGCGGTTGCGCGCGCGCACCCAATAACTGCAATATACATTTAATTTTGATTGATTATTGTTTTTGTTTTTGTTGTTGTTTTTATTTTTTTAAATGCACACAACGTAAATATTTGGGAACGAATGCATGTCACAAGCTCTGCCTAAAGTAGGTAAACAACTATTTGCAAGTGAGCGTATGAGTAATGGATCACTTGTGTTGATCATTGAAAGTGAAATTAATTGATTATACGAAACACACATACATACACATATTTGTAGATTAACGTTGTTCTTTTTTTTTATCATACACTCTAGGAAATAAATATACAGCCAATATGTTTTCTGTTCGTTTTTGACTTTTATTTAAAAGCAAGGAGGAAAATTAAAGACTATTATTCGACTATCTATGTGTTAATTGTAATTTAACAAAAAAAAAAAAAAAACAATTAATTATTCTATAACAACTAACGGCCTGTTTTAATAAAGCGAACGGAATTTTGTTATTGTAATAAATATAATATACACTTATTCCTCTGGAGGAATTATTCCGTTCACTTTATAAAAACAGGGGGTAAATATATTTTCAATACATTAACCCTGCTGTAAGGTTAAAAAAAACTTACGAATTCTAGGTTAGCGGACCATTTTGGTCCATACCAAATTTTTTAAAGACAATGGGCGTAAGGCTATTTTTTATACTTATTAAAATTATATATACGGCTAAAAATTATATTTGTATGCTTTACAAATTGTTTGGGCTGTTCATTTTGTTTTGAATATTTGTTATATTTCATACAAGTTAAATTTGAAAGCCAATACATAAACCATTGTAAAGCTCATAACTATTTTGTGATACCCCTAATTTCGTTTTGTTATGCTATCAATCAGCAATTCAATTTACTGTTGATATTCAATAAGTTGTGTTTTTTGTGTGAAGCCTCTTTTTCAGTTTATCCTGCAGACTTGTGTGTGTGCTTTTGTTTGTTTGATTTTTGTGATTCCCCAAATTTCATTTCGTCATGCAGGTGTGTAAATTGTTTGCATTAGTTTCAGTTTAGTTTTTGTCTTGCTTGTGTTGTGTATGTTTCTTAGGAAACAATTGTTAGAATGCAGAGTACACGTTTTTTGGACACCGATGAAATTGCTGAAATCCTAAATGACAGTGCCTCGGATATTTAAAATTCAAGTATTTTAGAAGAAAATAATGAATATGAAAATACCGAATCAAGTGATTCTGAAACAGAAAGTGAAGGATATGTTCAACAGGCATCCATTGTAGATCCATTGTTTACTGCAAAAAATAAATTGCAATGGAATGCTGCTCCATTGCCCTGTTCTATTGGAACTCGTTCTGAAAATATAATTTAAATAAGGCAGGACCAACTCGGTTTGCTGTATCCAGATGCCAAGATATACTTTCTTCTTTTTTTACTGTTTTTTTCCACCGCCACTAGAAAAAATAATTATTGAAAATACCAATATGTATGGCAGAGTAAAATTCGAAGGTAAATGGAAAGACATTGACGAAGCCACATTGCGTGCTTATATTGCTGTACTTATTCTTGCTGGTGTGTGTCGGTAAGTATATTTAAAAATATTTTTGATTTCGGTTCAGTAAAACAGCAGGCAAATTTATTTGTTTTATGGCAGCGGCAAAAACGAAGACTTACATGGTTTGTTTGATGCACGTTTTGGTCGTCCTATTTTCCGTGAACAGCCTGAGAAGAACCAAGGAGAGCGCGTCGTATTGGACTTGACGGAAGCTTTAAAAGGTCAAAATATCACGGCTGATAATTTCTTTTCTTCGTTGGATTTGGCGAAAAAACTTTTGGAAAGGAAACTGACATACGTGGGAACAGTTCGAAAAAATAAAACATCTATTCCACCGAAGTTGCTCATTTTCAAAAAAGTTCTTTTATATACATCAACATTTGCTTTCAATGAAGTTGCAACATTAGTTTCATACGTCGGCCATAAAAACAAAGGTACAGTTTTGATGAGTACGATGCATAAAACAGCAGAAGTTGATGTCAATGGACCAAAAAAGAAGCCTGAGATTGTATCTTACTATAATTCAACAAAAGGTGTGTTACTTTTTGTCAGTGTGCATAGTATTTTAGTAAATATAGTTTTATCTTTTATTTTAGGTGGCGTAGATACTGTAGACCAAAAAATCGGCTACTACATTACTAAACGCAAAACAAATCGTTGGCCGAATGTGGTTTTTGCAAATATGATAGACATCTCAGCATTGAATGCGCTTATATTGTTTTCTGAAATCGATGATTCGTGGACAACAAGTGATCAAAATCGTAAGAGACCTGAATTTTTACGACAATTAGCACTTTCTTTGGCTAAAGAACACATGACGAAACGTACCAATATACCAAAACAAAAATTTTCCGCAGAGTTATTGGCTGAGGTGAGATCATCTTCTACAGATCCCGTACCTTCTACAACTGATACAGGAAACCCACCTTCTAGAAAACGTGGAATTTGTGGTTGCTGCAAATCTAAATGCGATAGTAAATGCGCTATTTGTAACAAATTTATTTGCAAAATAAACAAAAAAATTATTTGTACGTCCTGCATAATAAGTGAATAAAAATATTTCTAATGGACCAAAATGGTCCTAAACATAAAATTTGTAACTGTTTATTTTTCTCCTTTCTAATTTATGTTAGATACTTAATTATTTGAAAAAAACATTGTTTTAGAAAAAATACCACGTGAGCTGACGTTTAAAGTCGATATGTTTTACCGTTGAAAAGTTATAAGTGAAAGTAAAAAAAAGGACCAAAATGGTCCCAACCTAACAGCAGGGTTAAAATAATATTTTATTAAATTTGGGATAGAAATAAATATACTGCCGAAATCATAAAATTTACTTTAAAGCTAGTTTTCTCAAAAATTAAGTAGCTTTCAATAATGGTTGTGACCTCCGGACACTCGAATTACCTCCTCCATTCTTAGTCGCAACTTTTAAAATTCAGAAATATCAATTTAAGTCCACACACTTATGATATCTTCTTAATGCTCTCTTAACCAGATAAATTGACGTCCATTTCTATAAACTTCAATTGAAATGTCGCATATGTTTTCCACTGCGTTAAAGTCAGGACTGAGGGCTGGCCACTTAATAGTTGGTATGTTTTTTTTTATTGAGAAAACCTCTCAGAAACAATTCGGGATCAATGGAGTGGTGCATTAGATTAGATTATATGGCACTATGCACCGCGACCAACTTAGGTCTTTTGTGCTGCCTAAAGTTACCCTAAAGATTCAAGCTACCTATAAAGCCAATAATCCTATTAGGCAAAACCTTCATAATGTCCGAAGGGGAGACAAAGCGATCGCCAAGAAACTTGGCACGCCTTTCACAAAGCCTCGGACATTCGCAAAGAACATGCTCCGATGTCTCAGCTACCAGTTCGCAAAACCTACACTCATCCGTGTCCGAAAGACCCCTTTTGCGCAGGTGGTATCTGCGATTTCAGTGTCCAGTCAGGTAAGACACCAGGGCACTCAAGTTACCCCCTCCCGAGGGACAAGAGTCTCCTCGATCCTGCACTGGAAAAAGAGATTAATCTCTTAGCCTGTCGTTGGCCAAGAGAGTTTTCCCAATAGAGAGAGAATTCTTATTGTCAACTCTATTTCGTCAAGATATGTTTTCAACACATTCCCTACACTCAAAAAATGTAAGTAAAGTCAGAAAAAAATGTTGTTGAGTCAGCAAAATTTTAGCCAGGAGGGTGCTTGCAAAAATATTGCTAATCTTAGTATCAAATCAAAATTAGTAGGTTCAGCTAAAGTTTTGCAATCACTTAGTTGTTTAAAAATTAAAAAAAAACTTTGCTAAAAGTTCATAAAATTTTTGCTGAATATTAGTAGACTGAAAAAACTCAAAAAATTTGTAGGAAAATTATACTTCAGTTAATTTATTTGCTAAAAATCTGAAACAATTTTTTGTGATTCTTTTAAAAATAATTTACAATACGTTACAAAATATAAATTTGTTCATACACCCACATTGACGGCATGAATTAATTATTATCTGAAAAGATATAGAAACATAAACAAAATTATCTTTCAACTACTTACATCAGTGGTTGTCTAAATACACAATATTTTTTTGCAATAAGAAAAAGGTCTGTCTACCTGAACGTATATTTGTTTGAAATTTGGACCACACTACATTAATAATCACTTTAAAGATTTATTTTACAACTACACATTTAATGGCTATTAAATTAAAGTATTTTATTTTATTTTTAATTTAATTAATAGACACTTACTTTGACAAGCCGATGACAACACACCATCTTCCATGGTTGATTTTGTTATATGTCTTACAAGAGTTGTACTTTTCAAAATCATTTTCCTAGTCTCTTCTAGATCTTGACATACCGGACATCTACTTAATTCTGCGTATACTTTCCAATCTGATTGTCGTCCACACTATCAATGTGCTTATCAGCAGAATTTTTTTAACTAAAATATATTAGTATAACATTAGTAAAATATTAGTAAAACATTAGTTCAAAATAGTTAAGTGCTAAAGAAGTATAACTAAAATTTAGCTAAACACAATTTAAGCAAAAAATTTGCTGTATACTTGATTTATTAACTTTTGTACTAACTTATTTTTTGAAGTGTAGAAGATCCATGTAATTTTTTGAATTCATCTTGTTGAATACAAAACAGATGTGTATTTTTTATTGAAAGCAGAATCTATCCCAAACCATGAAGTTTCGCCATTAAAACTTCAATGAAGCCTAATTGGTTTTAAATTCCGCGTATCATGCCACTTCTTATAAATGGCTAGTAGCATACTGGAGTCTGTTGGTTTTATTATTTGACTTCAAAGCTGGTTTTAAATCACATCTTACCCATTAAATTTTTTTATATGTGTGTAATATTTGTCTTACACGTCTCACAGACACATTTAATTGCAAATATTTCTTAATATCGGAAGCGCTGAAATGGTATACGCCTGCTTTTCGAAGAACACATCGAAATTGTCTATTACTAAGTGATGGATGACGTCCTGCTCTTTTTATAGTACAATAACTAGAAAAAATTCTAATAACATTTGCTTCTCCTTCATGGGATCGATTCAGGCGTCTAGCAATTTCGCGGTTAGGAAGTTCCACATATTTGTATGCCTTAATTTTTCCAACTTCTTTCTTAGAAAACTGTTTTGCACTTGGCATTTTTTACAATTATAACAATTTGTGTTGTATTTTTTACAATTTAAAATAGAAAACAATAACATTTAAAAAAAATAACAGTTGCAGCAGAACCGTGGAGAACTTTATTTAAAATAAATATTGAAATCAATTGGCAGTATACTTATTTAATTTCAATAAATCATTTAAAATATAAAAACTTTAGTCTTAAAGTTTCCATTTAAATGGTATTTGGTAACACTAACATATAATACTAACCCAATGTTTTTATAAAGCGAAAGGAATAATTCCTCCAGAGGAATGTGTGTATTTTGTTATAGTAACAAAAACAAAATACACGCATTCTTCTGGAGGAATTATTCCGTTCGGTTTATAAAAACAGGTGGTAAGTGTCAACGATTTTTGGTGGTAGCTTCTTTCTTTTTTATTATATACATATATATTTATTTATTTATTTTTACACTATAACTACATTATAGTCCTAGTTATCATATAATGATCACGGAGAAGAATTTCGTCATTACTTATTACCATACATATTATGATTATTGCCAAAATATTTTGATTATATCGTACTACAGACTTAAAAGCACGTGTATTATGTTTAACTTTACCTTTCATATTTCTTTAATTTTTTTGTTTACAATGTATTTTGCGTAAGGAGTGCAAATTAAAAAAAAAAAAACACTTTTTTTTATAATTTTTTACTTAATTTATAACACTTTTACGTACACCATGGTACACCGGGTTGAGACTACCAAATTATTCCTTCTTCCACTAAAAATATCTCCATTACAATTAACACCAATACGTTGTGTTTCTATTTTGATGTCATTTTGTTTAATATTATTAAATTTGTTCGGACTGACTGCTTCTCACAACTTCTTTTCACAAAATCTTAAAAAAAATGCCGCTAAAACAGCGAATACGCTCATAAAAAACACACTGATCATCTTATAGTTGGCGTAACTATAATATGGCTGTAGTTAGAGAGAGGAATTTGATAATATGATTGTAGGCATGCAAATAATATGATAAGCGAAAAAGAGAGATTTTCAGTATAACATGCTTAAAGCAAACATATTATTGGTGAATTATGATTGATACAATAATAATTTAATTTAAACAACCATTTATGGCTGTAGGAAACATAGTTTTGTGGCCGCAATCATATTGCAATCATATTTTTTCTCTGCGTGTAGCTTGAGCCGTTAAAAATATATGGATTATTACACCCGACTAACTTTTTAAAATTTCCGAACATTTTTCATATTTTGAAAAGCAGTATTTCAAGATCCGATAAGATTAGCTGTCCTATATTTGGTCGAGGTTATAGATATATGATGTACATCTTCTATACCAAGTTTGGTTGAAATCAGAAGGAATGGAGGAAATTGAGTGGTTGTTTTTATATGTTTTCAGTCAAGTTTTTGTTCTACCAAGAGTGCTAAATGGGACTATTTTTGAAAATGTAGTAGTCTGCTGGTAATTTCCTTTTAAACGATACCCAACACTTGTATGATGTGTTAATAATTCCTTAACAGGAAATCTTAAACAGTTATCCCTTAACCTGTCGTCTTTAATGATGCAAGATGTGAAAACAAAGACTCATAATAAGAAATATTTGCATAAGAAGTAACTTCTGAAGATTTTCTGTTAAGGATTTATAAACATACGAGTATCATATAAGTGTTTGGTAATGTTGGAAAGGAAAAGAGTCCCATTTAGCACTCTTTGTAGAACAAAAACTTGGATAATCCTAATAGGAAGGTAAAAATTTAAGTTTTGTTAAAATGTACATTTTTACGTTAGAAAGTGTTTTGCAATGCGGGGATTGGAAGAGACTTATCCAATAAATTAGGTATACGTTGGAGTATCTACAACCGCTTCCGCTTTGCGAAATTGTCCTTGCATACTTATGCGCTGTATCGAACTAAATGTCCTCAACTTATACGCTAGATTTATGAAAACTTTGAGTACAGTCCCCAAAGTACGCAAATGTCCCCAAACTATTCGGTGTGTCCAATAAATGTCCTAATAGTACACACTGTGCATACACATATATATATATATATGTATATATATATATATGTATATATATATATATGTATATATATATTAGGGCGGGTCGATTTAAAAATCGCTCAACGTACAAGAAAAATCGTATTCTAGGGATCAAAATAAGAAACTTTGCCGACGGAACCATACCTCTAAAACGAATTCTGATGTCCCTACTTTTGACCCGTAGGGTGAAATTTTGAAAAATCCCACTTTGACCCATTTAGAGTGCTCCAATTGAATCCAACCCAATCGAATATAATTTATACATTCATCTGCTAGAGCGTCTTCCGGAGAAGAAATAGAGACCCTAATCTTGGAAAGACTCCTCCTACTTTCTGGAATATCTCTATCCCGAGATTTGTACATTTTGCTAAAAAGGCCCTCTTTCAACTTAAATTTTAACCCCTTAACGGTCACCTAGACTGATGATTTATGCATTAATCTGCTAGCGCGTCTCCCGGAGAAGAAGTAGATCACATAATCTTTTAGAGATTCCTCCTAATTTCTGAAATATCAAAGTGAGCTTTTTCAAAATTTGACCCTACGGGTCAAAAGTCGTGGCATCAGAATTCGTTTTAGAGGTATGGTTCCTTAAGCAAAGTTTCTTATTTTGATCCCTAGAATACCATTTTCCTTGTACGTTGAGCGATTTTTTTTGCCTCCCTACAAATCGACAGGCCCTAATATATATATGTATATTAAACAAATTGCGTTATTATTTTTTTTTTTAATTTCAACTCCTTCCACTGGAGCGCGGTGTCCAAAAACACTAGTTTAGGGTCAATTTTACTACAGAGCAAGGGGTATTACGCCAGTGAAAGTAGTTATGATTTTAAAAAAATAATAAGGCCATTTATTTTTATTGATGCCAACAAAAAAAAAAAACAGTTTAAAAAGTCATGATATCCCAAAAACAAAGAAACTTTATACTTTTTAACGAACTCCATATATCGCTCATTTACTTCAAGACTGTCATAAGTCAAAAAATGCGATTTTTGAGTTAATAATGCAGATTTATTAGTTATATAATGCTTTATATTGTGTTATATTAATAGCATGTATACTTTTCGAAAAGAGGATAATATATTTTATTTTTGCTACTCATGGGTCTCTCGATAATTAGCGAATTCGCACACAACTCTCACTAAGAGAAAAATACATTAAAACCCCATATTTATAAAAAAAAACTTGACCAAATAAATAGAGAAAATGTGGAGCGAGACAGATATGGATTGAAAACTTTAAACTCGTTTTCTGCAAAATCGTGTTTTTTGAGTTGTCACTCTTGCAGTAAATGAGCGATATATATATATATATTAGTACAGTTTTTCGATGCACTGCATAGTTTGGGGACATTTGCGTACTTTGGGGACTGTTCTCAAAATTGTCATTTTTTGACCTTATTTCTTCCAATTTTTCTTTTTTCCAAAAACATAAGTTCTCTTATGATCCTATAACACATCTCCTTACTCAGAATTTAAAATTTTTTAAAACTCGGTTTTAATTTAAAAAAACTCAAAACATCAAAAACGTATGTAACTCTGAAGAGCCGCATATTCAAAAGCTGTTATCGGTTTTCGCTGATTCGAAAAACATTCGATTTTTACGATTGTTCTCTTTCACGCAATCAAAAAACGCCTTTAAAAAGATGTATTTTTTATGTAAATGCAAATTTTTATATGCATTTTCAAAGTTGTTCTCCCCCTTAAATATTTTTTTAAACATGAAAAAATTGAAAATTTAAATTTTTTTTATAAAATAAAGTTTTCTATATCGAGAATGTCAGCTAATTGTCGCGATTTTTCAAAGTAGGCCACCGATATGTTTTAAATACCGTTATCCGTTTTAAATTGAAAACCGATACAATGCCAATACTGAAATACCTAAATTTTAAAATACCGGTATACCGTTACCGTTTCCCTTAATACCGGTACGATACCGGTATTGAATATTTTCTATTTTTTATAAAACATCAAAAATTCATCAATTTTAATTTATAATTTTTATAATAGAACAGGATCTCGATATAAATATTAAATATTTGTAGTTAACCAACATGTGTTACAAATAAACTTATTAAAATTTGCGTTTAAAAAGTAAAACTTGAAATATTAAATAATTTTTTACATTTTTTTTGGTTTTTATATACATACATCGAGATTATTTTTATTTATTTATTTATTTAAAACGAGCTTTCAACCTCTGTATATTAACAAAAATAAAGCGAAGTTTATTAGCTAGGTTGATATATGTATTTCCATCTGGCTAAAGATCTCATCAAAACCAGTAGTTTTTGAAAATCTAGAGCCTTCTGAATAGGCAGAGCCTTAACAAAAAACCTGTTAATTAACAATTTTGCTCCATTCTTGCATTCTTAGCAATATACCACGTGGCTAAGGTTTTTTCCTAACAAGCATCATGTGGTCACTAAACTTTGAAGACCAAAAATGTTCTATTTATGTAAAAATAAATTTAGTTTTACTTTGGCTCAAGGAATATATTTTACAGTTTTTCTGTTTTTTATTTTTACATGCATCGATGTTTATTTTTATGTTATTTTTATTTAATTATAACGAGGTTTTTATCCTCCGTATATTTACAAAAATAAGCAAAAGTATATATATTAGCTAGGTTGTATATGTATTTCGATCTGGCTAAAGATCTTATTAGAACCCGAAGTTTTAGAAAAGCAAGAGAATCCACAATAAGCAAAGTTTTAACAAAAAAAAAACGTATTAATCATCATATTTTTTATAATGTTATGTTCATATTTTAAAAGAACGAGTAAGTATTTTTAATAATTTAAAACGTTTTTCATACACTCATAGAAATAAACCTGTAAAAAAATCAGAAAATTCTACTAATTTGTTAAAAATTACGTTGCAGAAAAAACTGCTAAAATAAGCAGATTTTTTTCTGCTAAATATTAATAAAAAAGAACAACAGAAATAAAACTGTTGAATTTACAAAAGTTTAGTTAAATTCGAGTTGAATTTTGATAATTAAAAATAGCAATTTACTCTGCTAAAATTAGCAAAAACTTTTACTAAATATTTGTAGACTAAAAACAGCAAATAAAACAGTAAATCAGTAACAGTATCAGTAAACAGTAAATCAACAAATTTTTGCTATATTTACCTTAAATTTAGTAAAATAGAAATAACAATATATTTTGCTAAAATTAACAGAAATTTTTGCTAACAAATTTTATATTGTTGATTTCATAAGGGAAGATTTTAATTTGCATTAAAAAAATCAAAAAAAAAAACGTTAAAAAGTTAACAGATTTTTATAAATTTTTTTGTCTACTAAAATTTAGGATATTTTTCTTTAATTTGTTACTTTCAATTATCAAAATTTAGCTCAAATATAACTGTTAATTTGTAGATTCAACAGATTTATTTTTTCTATTCTTATCTGACTTATATTTAGTAAAAAAATTAGCTTATTTTAGAGTATATTAGTAGTTTTAGCAAAAACATTTAGTAATTTTTTTTATCAGTGTATGTTTCAGAAATTTTTTCAATAATACCGGTACATACCGCTATTTATGTTTCGGTATTGGTTATATCGATACAAATTTAATGCCGATTCGTTTCGGTGGCCAACCTTGCAATTTTTTTAAAACAGCCTAATCCATTATTTGCATATAAAAAATGTAATTTTTTTTATAATTTGTAATTTTTATATTTTGAGCAGTTTAAAAATTCAGAACATACTACACTTATAGAAATAAACCTGTAAAAATAGCTGAAAAAGCTACTCAAAATTAATTAAAAATTACCCTGCAGAAAAACTTCTAAATTTAGCAGATCTTTTTGCTAAATATTAATAAAATAAGAACAGAAAAAACAAATCTGTTAACTTTACAAAATTTTAGCTATATTCGATGTGAATTTTGGTTAATTGAAAATACCATTTTACTTTATAAAATTAGCAAAAACTAATTAAGTTTGATACAATTTTTATTGAAAATAAAAATTATGTTTTTTCGACCTTTCATTGTGCAATGAAAGTGAAAATTATGCATGTTCGAGGACATACTCTATATTTCTTTATTACGATATTGTAATAACAAATAATATATAGAGTTTTTGTTTTCAAATTTATTAATTGACCACTATCAGGAATGTGTTGATAGATATATTTCGGGAGTTTTCTAGGTTCCCGTCATCAGAACACGTTTTGAAAGAAGTGACAATCCCATGCAAAACATCAAACATTCATATAACCTAGTTTTTCCACTAAATGAGAACTAATATATGAGTTCGAAGTTAAAGATTATCACCAATGATCACAATAAATTGAAAACTTGTTTGTTATGGGCAATCTCTACCTTTGGTAGATATACAATACACGCTTTTTGTTTTTATTCTCCTTTTTATTTTTACACATGTTTTGTTTTATTTAAAAATAAACAAACTTGTAAAAAGGACAAAGTACGGTATAGTTTACTTCCCCTTTACATCATTTTTTTTAAATAAAACAAAACAAGTGTAAAAATAAAATGGAGAATAAGAACAAAACCGTGCATTGCATATCTACCAAAGGTAGAGCTTGCACATAACAAAGTTTTCAATTTATTGTTGATAAATGGTGATAATCTTTAACATGTTTTGTATTCGCTTCACAGAAAAAGCGAAATTTAATTTACATAAAAAATGTAAAATTTTCGATTTATCCATATTAAAAAAATTTTGAAGGAGGATAACAATTTCAACAAGTGGAAGCATTAAAGTCCGATGTGCCGAATTTGGTATAAAAAAGATTAAATTCGGCTGTGCCGAATTTTTGGATACCCTCCATCTCGGTGTTTTCATTAACCAGGGAAAGTGCAAACAATATTAATATCTATATTCTTTGTAAAAATAACAAAAATAATGTTGTTTTTATAAGTAAAACAAAATATGACTGAAATTCTGCATGCTTATAACAGTGGGTATTCAAAGGTTATTCTGATTACCTAAAGAAGAACGTGTAGTGAAAAATATATATATTACAAAATATATATATTAAATACGCTTGCGGAGACATACATAATGAAATAATTATTAAATACCGGTTTACATTACAACACATGTATTTATACTATACATCACATAAGTAAAACGGAAAGTGTGATGAAACTAAGTTTGTCAAAATTATAAAAGAAAATCTTTCGAGTGTTTAGGGTGTTTTCGAGACACAAAAAATTAAAGAAACTGGTATTTCAAATTATTGTTTTTCAGCTCAGTTGCTTGTGCAATTCTCGTTTAGGACTTCTAGAATAAGAACCCTAAGAAATTTTCCCAAAATTCGATTGGTTTTTACACATCAATACTTTAATTTAGATTATTTTTGTATGTATCAAATAATAATTAGGGCTTTTAAGGAAAACAAATGCATATAATCAAAAGATTTTAAGATGAAGTATGCACCTTATATGTCTTAAATAAAAGAGTTCTGAAAGTGAATGTCCTTTAAATTTAATGGTGTTTTTAATAAATGTAATTAGAGTGTAAGAGTTTCCTTGCAAATTTATTAAAGGTTGAGAATGAAAATAAGTAAAAATAGTGTACGACAAAAAGTTATGAATTTACATTGTAGGATTCGGGGATTTTGTTCCTGGATATTTTTTTGATCTGATAACGATTAATGTGTCTGGCGACTCCGGTTAATGCAGTCAAATAAATAAAGAATTTTAACTCAACTATTTTGTTCTACCTTTTTTCTAATTGGTGATTTTTTAATTTGTTGGGGTTAACAAAAAAAGGTATATGGCAAGCCTGGTATATGGAAAACAAAAGAATACTTTATAAATTAGCTTAACAATTTTTCGAGGGCTTCTCACATTTGCACTCATAACCAGTGTTGCCAGGTTTGCAGAGTATAAAAACGACAAATTTTCTAAAAAAATCGTCAAAATCGTCATCATATTTGAAAAATCGTCAAAATAAAATATATTTGTTAGAAGAGGGATAAAGTTTTAATAAAAAATAAAATACAATAATGTTAACGTGTTATCGTTGTAATATAACACGATTTTTGACACTTCTCTTTGGTTTAAACTTCGAAAATCATTATATTTTACAACGATATTCATATTTATAAAATGTTGAAACATTGTGCCCCAGTAGGCTAGTTGGTAGCATGCTGGCTTATCAGTGCGGGGGTCGTGGGTTCGATTCCCACCAGAGGCACTGATCTGTTTTCGCTACAACGCGCCGAAGGCCATAGTAGCTAGTGCTCGGTTAGGGTAATAGTATATAACTTGTAATTATATGATTATTAATTAATAAAATAACAAAAATATAATGTTGAAAGATCAAATAAATACAACTTTAAATCAAACAAATTTTACCACTTGAACTGTTAATCACTTATATCTGCATAATTCTGTGAACAACATTTCAGTGGCACAACTTTTTAAATATTAAATTCTTTTACAAAATTTGGAAATTCTTTAACAATAAGTCTGTTTGATTACTTTTCCTGTAAAGTTCAGTAAAAACTACTCAGTAACGAAATTACAAATAGTAAGACAAATTTACAAAAAAGTAAACGAACAGAAAATTTGTATGAATTATTAAATTAGATAAAATAGCTTGTTTCAAATATTAAAAAAAAATCAACTGGTCATTATGGAAAAGAAAAAAGTTAATTGAAATTATCAACCAAAAATAATTTTAATGTTTTTTAACTTCTTCCATAGTTAGTTATTTAATAATTTTCACTTTCAATCCATAAACAATTAAAATTTAATTTTTGTTTTTGTTTACTAAATATACAAGCATATTTTTTTATTTTTTAGTCATATGCTTTTTTCATCTTACAAATTCTTTCTGGCAAAAATGTATCCAGTAAAAACTTGTAAGTTCTTTGGCATCAAACTGTCACTTTACTCTCTCTTTTTACCAGTTTTTACTGCATATTTGTCTAAACGAACACCTCCCAGTAAAAACTTGTACAAATTTTTGTGTTATCGAACAAACTTAATGTTATATTTTTAATTAATTAAATTTTGGCACTTTATTTATATTATTAGGCCTGTTTTTTAAGCACCGGATTTATTTTTGGATTTATTTTGTTTCATTTAAAGTTGTATATATATCATCTTTCAACATGAAATATATTCGGGCTAGAGATCTGTTTGTTTCGCAAAAAAAGTCCATGCCTTGTGTTTTAACATGAACATTTTTTTATTTTTATTTAAATCTAACTCCAATTAAATTTTATAAAAATTTAAGAAAATGTTCTAAACATATAAACTCAGAAACTAAATGAATTTATAAAAAATGAATTTATAAAAAAAATAAATGCGGTTTGGATTAAGTTTTATTCAATTCTAGGATTTGCATTTTTGAAAATTGTATTTCACATCATATTAGCATATAATCGATCAAAAAACAAAGTTTTTGCTTTCAATTTTTAACGAAATAATATAAATTTAATAATCGAGCCGGCGATTTTATGAGAATGATAAATAAGTAGATCTTGCTGACATATTAAACTATTGTCAAAAAATCGTCATTTTGGAAGCAAAAGTCGTCAAATAGTCATTTAGTTATTTTGGGTATTAAATATCATCAAAATGACGACAAAGCGTCAAACCTGGCAACTCTGCATGCGATTGCTACTAATTCATACGTACATACATACTGTATACAAAACAAAACAAAAAAACAACAACAATATTTTGTAGGTTTTTTGTTTTGTTTTTAAGTGTTGATCATGACCATGGATGGTAACCGATTCTATGTGGTTATTGGTCGTAGTAACGCTATTTTCTTTTATTTCGGTAACGGTATTTTAGGGGAAACTATACTTCAGTTATTTCGGTAACGGGCTTTTAGCGTTAACTGTATTTTACCGTTAATGGTATTTTATTTATTTCGCTAACGGTATTTTAGCGGTAACGATATTTTAGATATTTCGGTAACTTTATTTTAGGGAAAAGATTTTTTCAATTATTTTGGTAACGGCATTTTAAGGATAACGTTATTTTAGTTATTCAGGTAATGTTAATGCACACCACAATTTTTAACCGCATTATGCCCGAGTTTAAATGACTGTCTAGTTTATGATCATACTTTAGGAAAATATATCTATTTACAGAAGTTTTTTGTTCAGATCTTGTTACATTATTTCGGTAACGGTATTTTAAGGTAACGGTATTTTACGGATAACGGTATTTCAAGAATATCGGTAACGGTATTTAAGCGATAACGATAGTCAGTTGAAAGGTGTTAGAATCGGGGACGGTACTTCAGCGATATTGACAGCCATCCCTGCTTGCGTATATTCTTGTGTATAAGCAATAATAGTATAATTTAAAATTTGCTTCAAAATTTTTAGAGGTCTTCCCACATTTTCACTCATAACTTTTGAACGCGTTAAACCGATTTTGATCATTTTCACTAGAAAACTGCTCATAATATCCACAAACAATTTGACTGAAAATTAGCAGTACCTCTTCTGTATTGTCGGAGTATTTTGTGTTTCCACAGACAGACGGACGGACAGACGGACAGACGACATGGCTATATCGACTTCTCTATTCATGCTGATCAAGAATATATATAGTTTATGGGGTCCCAGAATTTTTTTAAAAGAATTACAAACATTTGACAAAGTGAATATACCCTCCTGCACTATGGGATGGAGGGTTAAAATGCACTTATTAAAAATAAATTTCTTTTTATGCAAATGCAATGTTTTTTTTAAAGCATAAGTGTGAAAAATCACAACCATATAAATGCATTTTTATAAAAATGTAATGTTTTTTTATTGCATAAGTGTGAAAAAGCATAGCCAAATCAATCAAATTCTTTTGAATCAGAGAAATCCGATAATAACTTTCAAATCTAGAGATCTTCAAAATTACATATTTTTCCCGAATATGGGGATGTGTTATGTATGGGCTCCATGGAGTATATATGTACAAAAAATTCATCAAATTTGAAGACTGTCGGTAAATTCCATTTGTTATGTATCACGGATCTCATGATATATGTGACTGTTTCATAAAAATATTGTTGAGATAATTCTTTTCAAAATTCCTACCTAACTCTGCTTCAATTTGTAGTTAAAATTTTTTTAAACTATACCTTAGAAATGAGCTCAAGTTATTGACTGAATTCCACATTTGAATTTTAAACCATTTACAGGTATTTTTATTGTTATTTTCATAATTTAAATGAGATGTCATTAAATATTCATATTTAAAACAAAAATGATAAAAAAAAGAATTCATAATTTTTAGATTATCTTTAAGAGGCCGTGAATATATTTATGTACCCTACATTAAAAACACTGTGGCACTGGGTATTATATGTTGTTGCTGCTTTTCAATAACATGAGTCAGTCTACCAATTAATGTTTCTCTAATATACCGAGTATGCGTTTTCGATTAACTTTTACACCATGAATTCGAATATTTCGTCATATAATTTCCATTTCTACTGCATCAAATAACTGCTACCTAAATGCAGTAATTTTGTGAGGTTGTTTAGAAAAAGAACATTCGAAAACAAATAATTTTTCTAAGCAAAACAACTGCAGTTGCAGTTAAAATAACTACAAATGCATAACTACACAAATAACTGTCATGTAGTAACTGCAGAAGTTTTCTGATTTTCTGACATTATACAAATCTGTTAAATATGGAGTTAGCAAATGCGGCCGTAGAATATAAAGGATAGGGTCGGCAACTATATATCAGCTGTTCCCACCCAATTTTGATTCACGGACCCCCTGGAGACGCTTCTACTGGTTCACGGACCCTCAAACAAACGTTTTTTTTTATATATTAAAAAAAAAGTGCAGAAGTAGCGAACCTAAAAAAATTTTAGTTTTTATTTAAAAAAAATATACACTCAGGGAACTTCTGCTTTAAAATATGTAGTTGTTTGGGTTGTAATACAGTTTCTTTATTTTTAATGTAAATGTCAGTCATTTGTAGAACAAATTGAAATATTTACTAACCTTGTAGTTCATTTAAAAAAACAACTAACATCAAATGACTGTTTTATGTTTTTACATTCATTTTTTACAGTTGTTTTTTGTTATTTAAAAAAATGAAAAAAAAATAAATGTTTGTTTATTTTTTACTAACATGTGGTTCATTTTTACTACAATTGTTAGTAATTTTTTGAACATTAAAAAACAAATGACAATGTTAGTTAAATTTAATGAAATGTAAGCCGTTTTTTTTTTAAGTGAAATTTCATTTGTTTTCAACTACAATTGCAGTGGTCTTTACCTACATAGTATTCAAAGTGTATATAAGGATTAACTCTGAGGGACCAGAATTAAATTAATTCGTTATAATCGGGATTCGTATTTACTGGAGTAAAATTTCGTTACAATTTTTTTTTGTCCACAAATAATAAAATTTTTCATTAACTTTTTTAAATATTGCTTTAGTCTGATTTCATAAATAGATAGTTTTCGATACATTCGAGAAAAATGTCTGTATGTTCGGTTTAAAGTTGGTTTGAATTCAAAGAAATTTTGGAAAATATGCTAAATTTTTGGAATTTTGTATTATAAATGGAAAATTGTATAAAAATTTATTTTTAATTTATAACGAGCTTTCAACCTTTGTATATTTACAAAAATATAGAAAATCAAATGTATTATCTAGGTTTAAACTAGTATTTCGATCTGACTAAAGATCACATCAGAACCAGAAGTTTTAGAATAGCTAGAGTTCTGCTTTTTTTTTAAAGGAGATTTTTTTCGGATTAGAAAAGGTTCAATCTTGAGGATCTAGATAGTTTTAACAGCTATAGGAGAGACCAACGTAAGGAATCTCGATATTTCTCATAAACAAATGTTTCGATGGTATGGTTGATTTGGCATTTCCAACCACCTGAATGAATTCTTCTGGGTACATTACAGTATTACATGTGAAACTGGTGCCATTTATTGAAAATAGCAACGAAGAAGAATTCATTTTCCAACAATCAAAAAGTATAAGAGTTTTCGAATGGCCCGCATGTACTCCGGATCAAACCCCCATGGAGTATATTTTGCGTATATTAACCCGTCTAGTTTACGTGGAAAACTGTCAATATGTAATCGTTTTTCATCTAGAAGAAACAGTTATTGATGCATGGAGATCTATAACAGAAGATCTTCGAATTAATCTGGTAGACAGTATATCTGATCGAATTTTCGAGTTAATTGAAGAAAGGAGGCCTCACGAATTATTAAAACTGCTGCTTTAAAATATTTTTCTTAATTTTTTTTTGTAAATTTTGATGTATCAAGTTAAGTGTATTTATAGTTATGAAACACTAATTGATTTTTAGATTTTTGTTGTTTAAGTGACCATTTTATTTTGTTTATTATTTGTTTGTAAGGTATTTCCTTTGGGCTAAGTTGACCAACTAGTACTTAGGAAATACTTTACAAACAACTAATTGATTTTGTTATTCCATTTTAAGTAGTAAAATAATATAATAATAAATTAATTGTATTTTTTGTTAAATATTATTAGTTTTCCATTGGTTTTACATTAACGCCTGTCAAACTCTTCCACTTTTTTTTTTAACTTACGAAATTTGGTGAAATTAATGTGTAATTATAGTTCTGCAATGCAGTGTATCACCACCGCACATCACCAACATTTAAAACAACACAAATAATAATCATGATCAAATTTTGTATTTGGGCTTTCAATAGCCAGCCACACAATAAAAATCTAAAATTACAAACAAAATAAAAAATATATTGTGATAAGTTGAAAAGTTAGCGGGATGCCAGATGATTTAAATCACTGTTACGTCCCTATTTTCAAATCTGTTGCAAAATTTGGAGGGTGGGAGGAAAAAATAATGAAAAATAAGAGAAGAGAAAGAGATTTAGAATTTAAAAGTTTTGCCCGCATCAAAATCGCCAGGAAAGCAAAAAACTAAAACAATTGAAATTCCCGGTATGTGAAAATCCTAAATAAGAGCCATTTAAAGTCAGTTTCAACAGGTGTTTTTAAAAATAGCTCATATATGATTTGTTTTACGAATAATTTTGTCATTTCGCATTCAAAAAATAAATACAAACTTGTATTTTAAGAGAAATTACACAGAAGGGTAAAATCATAACTTTAAAAAATTAATAAGGTTATGGCCACCAGTTCTATATATTTCAGGCACACTGATTTCAATGAAGCACTTAATTTTTCGATCAATGGTAGACATTAAAAAATAAAAAACCCATTTCAATTACGAAAAATACTGATTCAATAACTTTAATTGCTGGAATTCCGCCAACAACTAAAATTGCTAATTCAATTATAAATTGATAGCTCTTTAATTGAATTATTTTTCAATTTGTTGGACGAAAAATAGTTAAAATTTTCACTAAATCTATTAAACTTTCCTTTACAAAACAAAACGAAAATTTATGAAAAGCTACATATTTTTTATGAGTACATTTTTTAATGAAACCTTTTCATTGAGTGAAAGAAAATTTTTATAAATAAATCGATATTTCTTCGAAATTTTTTTTGGAAACTAGAGTAACTTAATGAAAAGTTTCTATAGTCGAATTCCAGTGCAATTTCATTGGTGTACATTAGGGCGGGTCGATTTTAAAATCGCTCAACGTTCAAGAAAAATCGTATTCTAGGGATCAAAATAAGAAACTTTGCCGAAGGAACCATACCTCTAAAACGAATTCTGATGTCCCGACTTTTGATCCGTAGGGTGAAATTTATAAAAATCCCACTTTGACCCATTTAGAGTGCCCCAATCGAATCCAACCCAATCGAATATAATTTATACATTCATCTGCTAGAGCGTCTTCCGGAGAAGAAATAGAGACCCTAACCTTGGAAAGACTCCTCCTACTTTCTGAAATATCTCTATCCCGAGATTTGTACATTTTGCTAAAAAAAACACGGCTAAAAAGGCCCTCTTTCAACTTAAATTTTAACCCCTAGAATGATGATTTATGCATTAATCTGCTAGCGCGTGTCCCGGAGAAAAAGTATCTTCCATAATCTTGGAGAGATTCCTCCTACTTTCTGAAATATCAAAGTGGGCTTTTTCAAAATTTGACCCTACGGGTCAAAAGTCCGGACATCAGAATTCGTTTTAGAGGTATGGTTCCTTCGGCAAAGTTTCTTATTTTGATCCTTAGAATACGATTTTCCTTGACCGTTGAGCGATTTTTTTGCCTCCATACAAATCGACCCGGCCTAGTGTACATAATGCAAAAACTCTCAGATATCATGCAGATAATTCTGTTCGTACAATATCGATTATATTATATATTATTAAAATATATTTTTTTGGCCAAACTGTTAGGTCGGATAATGCACTGAGTGAATTCTTTGCATGATATTAATGAATTTTTGCATCTAATGCATTTTATTTTTTTAGCATTTTAGCACTATGTTTAACAGATTTTCTAAGTTCATTAATATATAACTAAGTATAGCCCCATATACAAAAAAAAAATCTAATTTTTTATGTATATTTCAGTGTGATTACACTAGTTTACAAAATGAAGTTTTTTTATGTACATTTCATGAGAGATAGATTTTCTTATGTATTTTCTCCCGCTGAATTCGAAAATCAAAATTAAATTTTTTTATGGAACAGTTTTTGAGATATTGTAATTTTTTAATTTTTTCGACCTTTTTTCACTTGACAAATCATATCTCGAGCTAGGGTAATTCTTAGTACCCAAATGCAAGGTATTGAGATGACGAACAAATATGTATAATCAGATCTTTGATTGGTAAAGCGGTTCAAAATATATCGATGAAAATAGGGCACATTTTAAAACAAATCATATTTTACAGTGATTCTGTGCCGCGGAGAAGTACAAATCGTTAAAAAAAAACGTCTGGCTTCTCTTCATGTACGTAAATATGATACTTTTACCTAAGAACTAAGACCAACCAGAAGAAAATCGACAGAAAATGACAAAGTTATAAGCAATTGAGTGAATAAATCCAAATCTCATATTTTCCGAATATATTATTTTTTTCGACAATTTATTGGGTTTAAAACGCTTGTAATACATTCTTGACATTTTTGTGTGTAAGAATAGTTGTGGCTCTTGCTTTGTCTTCGGTTGCTTTTGGGATCCGTTTCTCTAGTGAGAAACCATACATAGTCTCCCAATATTGCTTCATCCCAAAATCCTTGATAGCACCGCTCAATGGTCTTAATTTGTTGGTGAAATCTCTCGCCGTGTTCGTCACTTCCTTCACCAAGATTGTCCGGAAAGAAATTTAAATGCGAATGCAAGAAATGGATTTTTAGAGAACATATTTACACAAGTAAGAAAAAAAAAAAATAAGAACGACCCAATCGGACATTTCTAGCTCAAGATATGATTTGTCAAGTAAAAAAGGGCGAAAAAATTAAAAAATTACAATATCTCAAAAACTGTTCTATAAAAAAAATTAACCTTGATTTTTGAATTCAGCGGGAGAAAATACATAAGGAAAATCACCTCTCATCAAATGTACATTTTCGCTGTAAACTAGTGTTACAAGGACTTCTTTTTTTAAATTTTGAACTTAATGGAGTTATGATTACTATATACTAGTATATAGAATTTATACGGAGACAAAATGAAGATGACAAATCTTTAAATAACAATAACAAACTACATACAATACAAAATACACTTAGTCCAAGGGTGCCCAAGTCCTATGCGCTTCGTGCTCATTTGTTTTTGTAAAAAACACTTAGCTATAGGCTGTGTGTTTTAATACACACATAGAGCACTCAGCACTAGCAATACGAAATACACAAACAACTTTGTCTTATTAGTTTTTTTGTCGTTCTTCACTGTATACACGCAAGTGCAAAGCAACAACACTTTCGTATGCTTTGCTGGTAAACATTGAAATATTTTTTTCTTTTTTCTTTGTATGGATTGGTTTTTACAACAAAAAAATATTGAATAAAAATTAGTTTTCTTTAAATGTATTGGTGTTTGCTCTTCCATAAGGAACTCTTGGGCTAGGGTTGCCATATTTGAAAAGTGAAAAAAAAGTACATTGATGAAAAAAAAACAGTACTTTTAAAAAAAAACAGTACATTTTTGTATTTATTGTTAACATAACTTTTACTTCAATACATCACATATTTACTTAAAATAAGTTAATACATCAAACCAAATAGCGTAGGTAAAATCAACAAAAAAAATTTTGTAGATCTTTAATGAAATTTTGTCAATTTTTTTTTTAAGATTTAACAAATTTTATTCAAATCAACAAAATTTCGTCAAGTTTACATCCTCTAAAGAAGTAAAATTGACTAAATTTCATCAAATTGACTAAATTTCGTCAAATTGACTAAAATTATTAGTTTGTGTTTACAAACATCCATTGCTTGAAAAGTAAACAAACCAAACTTATATATGTACAAGAAACGAAGTGGAATTAATACAGGGAGATTCAAAAAATTTATATAAAAAACTATTTTACACACGAAAAAAAACATGGTTAAAAAAATATATATTCTTTGTACACGCAAAAAAACTTGTTTATATGAAAATATGTAAAATATACAAAAAACAGTACAAAAACAGTACAAATCCAAAAAACAGTACTTTTGCGTACTGTTTTAGGTGTTGTGAATAAAACAGTACATTTTTCAAAAAACAGTACATGTACTGTTTAAAACAGCACGAATGGCAACCCTATCTTGGGCACTCCTGATTTAGTCACTCATTCGTGTAGCGGCGAACGTCTTGTAAAAATCATTGCTAAATGTCCGCATAGAAACATAGGCTAGCAATTTTTATTTAAGTTTAATTTTTGCATGTAATATAAAAATGAAGTCATAATGAATTAAACTCAATACATATCAATATGTAAATATAAAACTATAAAATTTAGATATAATTATATCGGTTAAAAATCCGGATAAAATGTTATACAATTTAAATATATCGTCCATTCCATGATAGATCGGCCAAATCTGACCGGGGGTCATTTAAATTAATTTATGTTTTGTATACGTATCTAGGATGTCTATTAGAAACTACCGTCCAGTTTTTGCAGTTTTTGCTAATTTTGTAAACTCGCGATTTTATTGCAGTTTTTCAGTTTTTAAAAAATCCAAAAATTGTAGTGAATTTAAAAAAGTCATATTTCCTTAAGTAGTTGGATTATTTCAGAGATTTAAAAACCATATGAACGCTTGAATTGTTTACTTTAGGATTTGTAATTAAAAGACAACCACTATTTGCGAAAATGCATTCTAAATGCAAATGCAATTTTTTCATGCATTTTGCACTTTGTTTCGTCTTCGATTTTTGAAACGTTATCAGTTTTGAAAAGTTCATAATTTTTGAAATAAATAACAACTTCCAATTTTTTGAAACCAGAATTATAACTATTTTTAATATTTTTTTCAGAAATAGTTTACTACATATTTCCATATAAAAATATTTTTTTTTGTCTTTTTAGGGTTTCAAAGTTTTTTTTTATAATTAAAAAAAAAAAAATCATAACAGACTGAATTTTGAAGAGCACTTCTTCTAAAGTTAATTGACTGTTTCCATAATTTGAAACCCATTTGAAAGCCGTAGTTGTCAAGTTTACGATTAGCGGTTCCACATTCACGGGTTTTTTCTAAAATGCCTTTTTAATGCAAATGCGATATTTTAATGAGCCATGCATTTAAAATGCATTTTTGAAAAAGAAACGTTATTTTTGTATTTCAACTGTAGCCTTCAGACGCTTTTTATGTCAATATACTTCAGAAGATATTGCTAATTAAAACTCAGTGCTGTTATGATGTTTATGATAGAACTAAAAATTATTTTAAAAAAACTTTAAAATACTTAAAAGTTTTCTTTTTCTATGAAAAAATGTAGGAAGCTATTTAAAAAAAAAAATCAATAATAATAGCTCTTGTCCCAAAAATGTCAAAGTTGTTATTTATTAAGAAAAATACAAATTTTTCAAAAACGTTGACGGTTTAAAAATGGAAATGCAATCAAACATTACATTTGCATTATGAATGCATTTTCTAAAGGAAGTGGTTATTTTTTATAACAAGTTGTAAATTAGACAACTTTATCTTTTATATGCTTTTTAAATCTTTAACTCCATCTACTTTTGGAAATATATTTCTTCAAAGTTTACTACTTGTAGCATTTTTTGATTTTTATAAAATTAAGAATCGGAATAAAAACACGAGTTTACACAATTGTATATTTCTCGATCTCATTTTTATGGGATAAAATGCTTCTCGGTGTTCCCGTACCCTTCCAAAAAATCAGAGAAATTTCTTAAAAATCTTTTGGTCCATAAACATTCATATTAACATTTTTTGTCTCCTATATAGAATTTGAATTCAACTACATTTTAAATATTGTCGGGACTTTTATTAATTGGGTCTTCAAATTTGTATGTTCATATTAAAAACCACTTATTTAAAAATTCAAAAAGTTTGAGCTTTTTGTGATTTAAATTGTAAATTTATTCAAACATATAGATGTTTCGGTACACAGAGAGAATTTTAGTGGACTAAAAATAACGAATACGTACAGCGGCAAAAAATTAGCACCAACCACACAAGCAGTATTTAATGGTTTTTGTAGTGTATTTTGGATTGCATTTGGAGTTTTGAGGACGCCTCACGTACGAACGAAAACCTTTTTAGGAAAATAAATTTCGTAATTTTATTTTTTTTTGGAATTTCTATAAAAATGTAAAACAATTTTTTTATATCTTTTTTTGTAGACAAGACAAATAAAAAAACTACTTAAAACTATTTTAAACAAAAGTAACACACATACTCCCCTTCCAGACAAGGAAGAGAATTTTCGAAGCTAGTCGATTGTGGTAAAATGCAGATTTCAAGCGATCAATCGATATGTTCCGTAGTTTTCAGTTGACGTTTACCTGGAAATGTTTGTTGTGACGTTTTAAACCACGACGGGGCCATTGTATAGCTTCCGGCCACCTAGTGTAACGGTCGATTATAGTCAAACAGTAACGATATCCTTTAAATTGTGACAGATTTCTACCAATGTCAAGGTTTATGGTAAAGAATAAGTTGCAAATGGTGCTGAAGTATGTCGATTGACTTTGGAGCGTTGGCATACAATGCAGCTCTTTACATAATTTGCAATATTCTTTTGTATTCGAGGATAAACCAAACGATGCCGAACACTGTTTAGATCTCATTCCTGTATGCACTATGGTGTGGATCTTTTGTAATTACAGCTTCTCTACAGGATTTTGGTATAAATGTTCGGGCAGTAGATGTGGAAAACACAAAACACTGATTTGTTAGAATTTCGGAGAAGTATTGGTTTAATTTTTAAAGACGTTGATGATGATTTGAGATACTCTTTTAGTTTAGGGCAACATTTATATTGTTTTTGCAAAATTTTGTATTATTTCTTATATTTTTGTATTGAAAAAATTAATTTTGGGGTAGGAAATGTCCCATTTTCCCTCCACCTGGATCCGCGCCTGATGTATTGGAAGTGGAAAGTTTTGAACTGCTGCAACCTTCTGAGTATTAGGACTAATGCCATTCTGACTTACAACAAGACATAAGAAAACAAATTATTCTTTTCCAAATACACACTTTGAAGGATTGATTGTAAGTTTAAAGTTTCGAAGAAGTTCTAATATTCGCACCATGCGTAAATGGGTCAGCTGCTATTCAGGAGTGTAAAATTCAATGCAGATTCGTCTAGATAACAAAAGGTAAAATCTAACCCTCTTAAGACTTTATGCAAATATCTTTAAAAAGCCTGAACGGCATTACACAGACCAAATGACATATTTGTAAATTCATATAGACTGAAAGGAGTAATAAATGCAGATTTCGGTATATCGCATTGTCTTATAGGAATTTAATTATGAGCCCTGTTCAAGTCGATTTTTGTGAAAATTCGTTTACCGTACGTAATACTAGATAAATGCTGGATATGCGGAAGTGGGTATTTATCTGGTAAGGCCACAAGGCCGCCATCTAACATTTGCTTTCAGTACCATATGAAGCGATGAGGAGTACGGTCTTTTCGTTGGTCTACAAATTCCCAGATTCATTAAAAATGCAAAGTTTTGCCATCCATAAAATATTCCTCCATTTTTGGGCTGGCCAATTTAGATGTTGTTTTGCGGACTTCATGCGCTTGGCAATATGGTTTGCATTTAAAAGTGGGACCTTTCTTGGGCTTCGGGCTTTGAAATCATATTTTCTGAGACATGTGCGAAATGTTTGCGAACTGCCGCAGTTATAATAACCCAGCAAAACCACACATTACCAAATCATGGGTAAAGTAATGTATCGCCATAGGGCTTCATGTATTACTTTACACGTTTTTGATGAATTTTACATTCGATGAGCCTCAAAGTAACTCATTGCCTTGTAGGGGGTAAAGTAACTGGTTACTTATATGGTTACATGGTGGGAAAAAGTAATGTGTCTATAAATAGATTTTCATAAAAAAATGCATAAAAATTTTTTTTACTGATATTTTTTTTAATTGAATAAATAAATTTTTTTTTATTAAATAAATAACTTGGTCATGCTGGGATCCGAACCTGGGGTCTCTGGTATTTAACAATTAGTTATGCGAGAACTCTACCAACTGAGCTATCGATACATACAATATTTTATTGCTTAAAATGTAGATGAGTAGTTGTGCTTCGTGTTTTCGTTCGTGATATCAAAAATATACACCTTACCATTATGCTTACAAAAAATTACAAAGTAATGTGTCTATAAATTAGATTTTCAAAAATAGATATTAATAATTACTTTACGTTTATAATTCATGCATTATATAATTGATGATCGGTGAGGTCTCATTACAAGGTAATCCATGAGTGTTCAATTATCGGTAACTCATTACTTCTTGTTGGAAAATAATGATACAGGTAAGGAGTACATATTACAAGGTAATGCATTACTTTATCGCACCCATTACCAAAGTTTTGCTGGGAAGGTCATTTTTTAGCTCAGTTGCAGGTTTAAAAGGAACCTTTTTGATCTCACGCATCAACCTATTGACATGATGTAATTTTTAAAAAAAAAAAAAATTATCGACAACCAAGAGCTAAACTAAATTTTTTTATAAGGGGAGTACTAAGCAATATACAATTTTAAAAAATACCAACACTAATTGTTTATTTTTGGAATAATAACGAAAAGTGTCATAGTGGTGCTATTATTTTTTTCCCAACTGTATAAGCAAAAATTAATAAAATTAATTTGTAAAATCACGAAATAGACTGTAACTAGAAGGATTTTGTTTATAAAATGTGGTGTTTAGCTTTTTCCATCACGTACATTTTAGAGCAAATCGAATTAAGAAATAACAAAAAAAATGTAATCTTGGGACTATTTCGAAGTCTGCAACAACTTTTGCTGACTCTTTGAAAGTTCTGTGAGTCAAATAACTTATGAAAAGCTTAAGTGTGCTCTCAGGTAATATCTCTGATATTTTGACTATAAACTTTGTCGAAAACCTGCGAAATTTCGATAAAAATAGCAGAGCAATATTGCTTGTTCTTAAATGCCGATCTAATAAAGGTAATTATTCTATGTACGTGTTCAATGATACCGTGGCCCTTTCTAAACCAAACTGGTGTTCATGAATAATTCGTTGTTCATCAAGATACGAAGTTATACTTGGAAAGAACAGTTTTTTATACAACTTTGACAGAATTGAGAGTAAAATTATTGGCTGCTATTAGGTTGCATGGCTAACGTCTTGGCCCGGTTTAGGAATCATTACTATTTCAGATACTTTTCATGAGGATGTATAAAAGCCTAAGCGTAAAATGGCATTAAATATGAACATTATAATCTTCATTGCTGAAACAGGAAAGTTAGATATCATAGTGGCGGTGATACGGTAAATTCCTGGTGACTTTCTCGCTTCACGCTATTCAATGGCCGATTTAATCGATCGGAATGGAAATTTGATAGGGCAAGTGATAGTGTAATTGATTATAGGTGGACGGATACAAGAGTTTGCATCATTTGGGGTGAAGACCTTTTCCAAATGATTAGGAAAGGCATTTACTTTCTCGCTTATATTTTTAGCACAAGTGCAATTTTCGAGTCGTATTGGAGACTCGTATTCAATAGGACATTGCGTTTTCTTCACAGCTTTCCACAAGCTATAATTTGTTTTCCCTGTAGATTCAACAGGGAAAACAGTTACAGAGATAGTTTTTGAGAGCAGACTCATTATTATCTTTCAATTAAGTTCGTAACCTCGTTTGACATGGGTTCAGTAGGGATTTTTGGGGCAGACAACGGCATTCTTGTCATTGCCTCCTAAGTCTTCTTTTTTCAATAACAAGAGCCTGTATGTCGCTAGGGGACTTAAACGACTTGACTTTTACAGATTTTCCTGAAGGAGTTGCGGCTCTAGTCAAAACATCTGTAAAGTTATTCACAGCTGATCCGATGTCATCAGAATTTCTCAATTGAACATTTTGCAGCAAGTGAGTGCTCACATACATTTTGTATTTTAGCCAGTTTGTGTTTCTATTTGCTAAATATGATAGCTAGCTTATTTGACACCGTGCTCAATAACTGTTTACCACTTGGGTTTAAACATCTCGAACCCCAAAAGATATGTTTGTCTTTATAGTCACCAGCTGCGAGGAATTTTTACCATAGGGTTGAAAAGAATTCGAGAAATTTATTCTGATTAATTTTGTGCTTCGGAGGACGATATACCGAAGATATTATTAGCTTAAATTCATCTTGATTGATTGAGTTAGCCTGGATATAGTACTTCTTGAATTCCGGCATTAGGAAATGCTTTATACTTTTGTGTACAATAGCGGCTGTACCATCACATGCCCTTCCAATTCGATGTTTAGTGGCATATGTGAAGTATTCATTTATTCTAAAACAGTTTTGTCAGATACCAAAAGTACGTTCTGCAAAATCGTGTGTTTTGAGTTATATCACTCTTGCAGTAAATGAGCGATATGCTTAATTTGGTAGTCATTTTAGTACTTTATACGATTTTTTAAATTTTTAAGACGCCAAATATCGCTAACCAATCTAGTGAGCCAAAACTTGGTGCTAACCTTAGTTGCATAAAAGACAATATTTGTGCAAAATTTGAATAAATTTGGAAGGGGTGATAAACAAAATTCAATATTTTTCAGTTTGTTATGAATACAGCAAGCGAAGAATTACTTTCTAAGACATGCGGATTAACTAAATTTTTCTTTGAGTGTAAATTGTTCAAGTGTATAACATTAGGCTAATTAAGCGATCTGATTTGGTTAACACAAACTAAATCCGCCGAATTAAGTAAAATTCAATATAGTAAAATATAATAAAAAAAAAAAAAATACAATAAAAATATAAATAAATACATAAATTAAGTTAATTTGCGACAATAATATTTTTTTCTTTCGTTTTGTTGTTATTCTTTCTTTGTTTATTTCGTCTAAAAATAAATAAACAACATTAAAAATTTGTTTTTTTTATTAATATCATCATAAAAAATTAAATAGAAAATAAAATTATCAAGTTTATTTTAGAAAAAACCAAACGAGTATTTGAAAAATATGAAATAAAACATCTACTTAAAACAGCAACAACTAAAACAATAATTTAATATGTAAAAGCATTAAGGTGAAACTTATTTCTTATAACTTATTTCCAAAGCTTAATTTTAACACAACTCTTTAACTCATTATGGACCGACCAATTGTTCTGTTTTCAACCCAGTTCTTTTAAAATGGTATATTTTTGTTTTTACTGAATAAAGATAATTAAGTGTTTCGAAAATCCTAAAATAATTCAATATCTTAACTTTTAATCATAATATAAAATCGTTGTCCAGAGTTGCCAAGTAATTATTTAAAAAAATCATTTTTTCTTAAAGAAATTGAAAAATATCCAGCGTATCTATAACGTTGCCTTAATGAGATAAGAAATCATTGATTTGGTTTTGAATTTATCGAAAGTATTTTCGGTGACCTTGAAAAATCTTATCAATTGTTATTTTTAACAGAAAAATCTGCGTTGTATCGCTTTATGATATTTCTACAATTAATATTTTTTTAACATTTAACTAAAAGTAGTTAAACATTTTTTACGCTACCGAAATATACGAGCGCTCATGTAGAGGTTGACTGAATTAAATATTTCAATTTGACAATAATGAAAAAAGTAAAATATTTCGAAAAACTTTCGAAGTATGAGTTACTTTTTACTCACTATAAGAACAATTTTGTTTTGCAGCGTTCTTTTATAATGACATGTTATTACATTTCGCACTTCCAGTAATGACACTGCATTACTTTAACACAAATAATAAGGACTTAGTTAATTTTCCCTTATTTTAATACAAAAAGTAATGCGTTACCCATAAGTACTTATTTTTATCATTATTTTAAATAAAAAGTAATGATCTCAAAGTTTTTTCAAAATCTATTTTAGACTCATTATTTTTCCAACTCTATATTTTATAAGCTGGAAAGTAATGACATTTTGTGCAATCAAATCATTTGTGCTTTTATCTATCAAACATAACATGTCGAGACAGTTCAGATGGTATAGCGATTGATTGACAACCTGGAGTCCCATATTCGAATCCCGTGTGGGCACATTTTATTAAAAAAAAATTTTTTTATTTAATTCAGCTTTTTTGAAAATGGGTTTTTTTAGAAGTTTGATATCATTTTTATTAAAAATAGAAATTATGTTTTTCGACCTTTAATTGTGCAATGAAAATGTTCAATAAAAATGTTTTACTTCTTCTTCTTCCTGTAAAGAGACTAACTAAAGAAATATTCTACAGTAATTAATATAAAAATTAATTACGATTGTCATTATCTGACGGTTGCAAAACACTTTCTAACATGAAAACTATTCAAGTTTGAGTCTATACTCTATATTTCCTTATTAGGATATTGTCTTAACAAATAATCTATAGAGGTTTTGTTTTCAAATTTATTAATTGACCATTTAAAAACAAACTTGTAAAAAGACTAAGTACGGTCTCAGTTTACTTCTCCTTTACATCTTTTACAATATTTATTCTCCTTTTTATGTTTAAACATAAAAAGGAGAATAAAAACAAAAAGCATGTATTGTATATCTACCAACGGTAGAGCTTGCATGAAACGAACAAGTTTTCAATTTATTTTTGATCAGTGATGGTAATCTTTCACTTCAAACTCATATATTAGTTCTCATTTAGTGGGATAATTAGGTTATATGAAATTTTGAGGTTTGCATGAGGTTGCCACTTCCTTCAGAACGTGTTATTAAGATGGGAACCTGGAAAATTCACGAAATAGATCTATCAACACATTCCTGAAAGTGGTCAACTAATATATTTGAAAACAAAAAATTCTATAGATTATTTGTTAATACAATATCCTAATAAAGAATTATAGAGTATGGCCTCGAAGTTGAATACTTTTCATTTTCATTGCACAATTAAAGGTCGAAAAAAACATAATTTTTATTTTTTAATAAAAATTATATCAAACTTGTAATCATTATTTTTGTTAAGCATATAACTAAATACATATTTTTTGATTTTTCGTAAGGGGCTTAGTAATGATATGTCAATATTTTGTGCGACATCCCCATATAAAAGCAATGGGACTTGTAATGACAATTGTAAGTGCTTGCCATTAACAAATATGTACTTATGTAACCACTTATATGGCAACCAATAGAAAAATAGGAAAATATGTGGTTACTAGAGGTACAGCACGGTACTGATTTTCATAAATCCCAGGATTCGGGATTTTATATTAATTATTATTTGAAAAAAAAAAACAATTTATTACATTTTTTGATGGACCTTTTTAAAAAATTATTTAAAAATATTGAAAAACCCCACCCTTATATATTTTTGATTATTATGTTGACTGAGGCAATATGAAATATTTTCTCTGCTAAAAATTTATCGATGAGTATAATTTTTGAAAATCTGACCGATCGGTCTATGAATTTTTCAAATTCGTAGTCTTAAATATTCTAAAATTTATTTAGTTTTCGCTAAAAACACAAATAATGGTAGTTTTATTTTTTAAACAAAAATACTTCTAAAAATTAGGTCAAGGATGCTGTATGACAAATTTAAAAAATTGTAAAAATACACGATATTTTTCCAAAAATTTAAAAAAAAACCGTTAATTAAAAAAAATTTAATATCGCATATTTTTTTAAAAAGATTTGTTCATAAATTTATACAAACTTAAAATATATATTAATATCTAAGGTATATATTGATTGATATTACCGTAGCTGTGGCATATGCTATGTATCAGTTAATTTATGTAGAAGCAAAAAGTTTAAAATATTGTAAATGTTTTGGAAAAAATCACAATTTCATTTGTAAACTTAACATTATTTCGTCCACTGTATTACTGGGTAGATAATATAAATGCACCAAAATGAATAAATCAAGTTTGCAAGTAAAGCAGCAACATATTTTACTCATAAGCAGGGACCGGAAGATCATGCAAATGCGTGTTTTTTTCTTTATCCCTCAAACCGGCCTAAGCTTTTTTGCAATGACCACGTGTTCGGCACGAAAAATAAACAATATGTTCTTTTACCAAATTTTTTGCGTTGCTGACTTTAGGCGATATAGGATAAAATAGGTTTAGAGCGAGTCTAAAAAATAATTTGTAAAAATTAATAACCTTACTCCTAAGCTATTCCTCTTATAAAGATATGACTATAGTGCAAACATAACATTTATTGTGCTACTACTTAAGAAGATATGGCGATTTTAGACGATGTCCTTTAGAGGTATGCTATTCGAATCCTGTATGACCAAAATAAGAATTTATTTTAAAAGCTTAAGCTTCAATCTTACTTTTATTCACAATTCAACAGTTTCTAGTCATCATAAATGTGTTTTTAAGATTTTTGAAAATTGTGTTCATTTCACAATATTTATTTTTTAACACTTCCTAGCTTCCAACCCGTACGCTGCACACCAAATATTTATTCACAAAATATTTTGTAAATTTGTTTTTCTATCGAAATAGCTTAATTTCTTATTATTAAACACTCATTTGACGCATTAATGGCAACTTTAAAATAGCCTGAAGGCGTTCTTGCCGGTTAGAGGGGTAAGTCTGAGAACAGGGTAAACAAAATATCTTTGCGAATTAAAGAGTTTACGTTAATAGCCATCGATTTGTTAGTGCACTTTTTTTTGCATATTTTGCTATAAATGCATATTTTGCTTTAAATGCATATTATTTTTGATATTTAATTGATTCTATTAACAATTTTTAAAGTTGTTGCTCACAGCATAAGTTGTTTTAGATATTTATGTTTTTTTTTTTAATTAAAAAAAAAAAAAAGTTTTTTATTAAATTTATAAGCCCTGCTTGTAAACGAGACGATGAAAAATGTTCAATGAATTGTTGCTTAATAATGATGTGCTAGAATAGAAAATGACTTCAAAAGCACTTGATTACAGACAGTGAATATATAACATCTTTAATAATGTTGCAGAACTAATATAATTTTCAATCCAATTTATTAATTTTTTTTCTTGGGGAAGAGTGTTGTACCTTGAAACGTTCATTTTTCACTAACAATTTGTTATACCCATTTACCAAAAATATAAAAAAAAACTAAATAAAGGGTCCGCCATCTAACGTTTTTTTTCAACTAGTGCTTATTTCGTGTATGGTAACACTTAGCTCATGTCTGATTTGACAGATAATTAGTTTTATCCTTCCGCTGAATGAATATGGTCCGTATGTTCGTTATCTTGTGAAAAAAGTGAAAGAAACTGGCATCCTCATCGATAAACCAAAGCGTGAAAAGCCAAAAACAGTGCGTACACCCGAGAATATTGCTGCTGTGGCAGAAAGTGTGCGTGAAGCGCCATCAACATCAATTCACCGTCGTTCTCAACAATTGAACATTTCGGAGACATCATTAAGACGAATTTTGCATAAAGACCTTGGTATGATACCATGCAAAGTCCAATTGGTTCAGGAGTTCAAAAAAAAAAAGTTATTTGGCGGACCCTTTATTTGTAATTTACTTATAAATAAAAAAAAAATGTACCGAAAAATAAATAAAGTACAGTGAACTACAATATACATGCAACATTTAAAAAAAAATTAACGTTTATATAAAAATCATCAGTAAATGCAGAACTATAAACCTACGTCAACATCAAAGAAATCAAAATACCAAAAAAATAAAAAAGAGCCAAGAACAATCCAATAAATATTTGTATATTCTAATCAAGAAATTATAAAATAAAATCTTGATTTAATATTGAAAATTTATGAAAACATAATTATCTTGAAAAAAAATAAAAAAAAATATATATATATAATTGTAAATATTTTATATTACCTTAGCCCTTAATTAAACAAAAAAAATGGAATTGTAAATTTTAATATTTAAGAATAAAACAAAGATAAAAAGATGTGAAGAAAAGTACATGCAAAAAATATAACAAAACAAAAATAAAACGGATTATGCCTTCCCAATGAAGGGAATTGTAAATTAATTCTCTTAATTATTATTTTTACAACGCAATCTAAGAGGTGAGTAAATGAGTAGCTTAAATTAAGAGTCCAGCTTTGTTGTTTTTGTTTTATTTTTGGATGTTTACTCTTCTAAAATATTTTTACATTGTTAGCCTTACATATATCTCTTTGTATAAAAACAAAAATTATTAGTAATTAGTAATGGAATTAAATGCATGCATTTAAATATATGAAATCATAAAATATAAAAATTTTTAAAATATAGAAAAGAATTGAAAGTGTATAAAACCTAAATATTTGCATATTTGTATTTATAAGAAGAAAAAGAATTTCACACATGAATAATTATTTTCATTAAATATTTTTATATATCTGAAAAACGATAAATTAAAAATGAACATAATTTCAATAAATTGATGAAATACTATTGCTTTAAGCACATATCAAATGTTTTTTTTTTTTTTCAATCTTTTGTGTTTACATGATGGATAATATGTCAGGATAGTTCTCTTTATTGGTCGATGTAGGGTGTTGTGGGTGAGGGAAAAAGTATCTTCATGTTGAAGTTAAGAAATCAGACGGACAAAAATGTACAGACAATGACGTAGTTCAACGGACAAATCGGACAATTGTGTTTAAAAGGGTATTGCCTGTTTCTTTTTGGGCCCATTGGCAATACAACGGCTGCATACTTGCCTGGTTGCAGAGGGGGTGGGAGGCTCAGACTATCGGACTAATTGACGTTTTGACAGTGTGTGTGTGTGTATTTGAGTGAGTATTGGTACCTTTTTCTATTATTTTCTTTGACACGAAGATACTATGTTTGTGGTTCAGTGTGTTTTGGTGTGAGGAATCCACACATTTTCGACGAGTAGCCGGATGAAGCCACCGTGTCAAATCGAACACCTTTCTGGAACACACCTACTTCTAATGTAGAGCAACCATACCAAACTAGTTCGTACTTTTAGAGAAGACAAACGCATATTTCAAAAAATTTAATTTTTATATGAATGTAGTTCATCAAAAGATATTTTTTCATTCAAAAACTCATTAAAAAAGACTTAAATGGCTCAAGTGTCAAACTTTTTCTGGAATTTGAAAATTTTTCAAAAAATGTACTAATTTTCCTCACGATTTTGTGTTCCCTCGGATAGGAAAATTCGGATAGGAAAATTCGTTTAAGACAAATTTGTTTAAGATGAATCCTCGGTTATTACGAACTAATTTGAAAGACCTGACATTTTGGTAACAATTTCAATGCAACATCTGTTAATTTAAACTTGCTAAAGATGAACCCTCGGTTAAGATGAACTGTTTTTGACAAATTTTCATATAATTTTCCATTTATAAGACGAAATTCCCATGATTTGGCAAATAGTACTAATTTTTTTTTTTGCATTTTAACAAGATTCAAACCAAACATAGAACGTCGGTCTTAAATTATCGAAAACTATATATTTATGAAACCAAATGAAATAATTTCACAATATTTAAAAAAGTTTATAAAAGTTTCCAATATTTTGTGGACAACTAAAAAATTGTTAAGAAATTTTACTCCAGTAAATACGAACCTCGATTATAACAAATCAATTTTTCTGGTCGCTCGGGGTTCATATTAATCGGGTTTAGTTTGGTTTTGTAGTTTTTATTTTATTTTTAAAATAAAAATCCAATTTGATTTGTTCCTTCACTTATTTTCATATTTATTTCAATATGAGAAAAAATGTTTGGGGGTCTGTAAAACTGATTGTTAAAATAACGTTAAGATACATTTAGGAAACTGATTTTTAAAATAATGTAAAGATACATTTAGCAAATGCCTTCAAGAAAAAAAATATAAATAAACTTTCATATGATATTTAAGAAAATAATTATAATTTCAGTGAAGTGTATTCTAAATATTTAAATTTATTTTGAATCATTTGAAAGCGTTAATCGTCTAATAAAATGCTTTAAAAAGCTCCAGAATATCATTTTTGCCAACTTTAACCGCAGTTTTCCCAAAATTGTGACGTGATGAAAAATTTGGATCCGAATTTGGAATAAGGGCATCAAAGAGAATATAAATCACATATCGGCATTCAAACCAAGGAAGCTTGTCGATGTGTGTTATATTTGAAAACTGTGGTTAAGGGATACATGTTTTAGTGTTTATTTTAAATACGTATTTTTCAATGCAAATAATTAAATTTTTTGTTAATTGTGCAAACCGTGTGTTGAGAATATACTAAACAACATAAATAATCTTTAAAATTTAATTAAAATTGATTAAAAACATAACAAAAATTATTTAAAAAAAAATGAAGTCCATATTTTGTTGGTTGCATTTTATAGGCTCCTAAAACTCACTTATTTAGTGCATGAAGTTCCTGTCCCTGCTTATAACACACAAATATTTTTTACGCCCCCCTAATAAATTTATTTAATCCACTAACCGTACAATTTTTTCTCAGACTTTTTTTAGAATGAAAATTTTACTAAATGAATGCCTCGTGTGTTCACTGTAAAATCAAGTGAATTTTGATACATTTTTTGCTATTCAATAAAAACAGGCAATGCACCAGTGTACAAAATTTCATTTAAAAATATTATGCAGAACTAAGGGCATATGTTACAAGTGAATAAGGGCATATGTTACAATTTTATTTGTACTTTCATACACTTTCTAAGCAGGGGGCTTATTCTTCTTTTTGAGATTTTGGGCCACTATATGTAAATTAGATTGTATACAAAAAATAAAATATGCATCCATTAGTTTTTTACTATTTACCCCACTAACGAATTTCGGTCCAATTTCCGCCATACTATGGGACACTTTTATTTACCGCTTAAACAAAGACTCACGGTTCTTCAGTCTATTGCAACCTAAATAGTAAGTTGCTAACAATGTTACATTAAATTCTTTAGTTTGTCATGGTCAAAATTAAAAATAAACTAATACCCCGGTTTGCGGTCGCTTTGATTTTAATTGAGTGGTTTAAATATTTTCTGTGATTTCGAAGTAGCATCGTTATGTGTCAGTTTTCGTCGCAAATGCTTTGATTTGCGTCGTTAATCTGAAAATGTTTGTCGAAACCCGAGTTTTTTTAACACAAACAGTGTGAAGCAGAACACAATAAGCTTTCCACTGCTAATATCTCTGTTGCGATGTAGTTGATATTGCATGTTGCTGATCCGGGCGAATATCGCAGTTTAAAAGTGTTAAACAATTAAAATTCAACAAGATTGCCAAAATGAAACAGTAGAGATGGAAATGGATTTAAATGACCCAGGCTCAGAATAGAAAAATAAACGTATCGATTTAGAATTTTAATTTTATGCAATGAAAAAATTTATCATATGGAGACAATCTGAAAATTATAAGACACAAATAATAACTACAATTTAAATGGAAAATCACGGATGACGCCTGTCCATAAAAAAGGCAGAAGCTAGGCTAGTCTGATTTAAAAATTAATAGTGTTTATAATTTATTCTTCTTCTTAACCTTTCCACATTAAATTCTTTTATGTTATTTTTTATGAATTTTCTTATGAATTTTTGTACTTTTATTTTAGTAAAAACTTGTTTTCCGAAAATATAAAAAAGTTATATTTTTATTGAAAAACAGTTTTTTATTTATTGAAAAAACGTTTTTTTTTATTGAAAAAGAAATTTTTCTGCTTTAATAAAGCGTAATGGAACCAATTAAATAAAAATCAATACAAATGAATTGGAAATCGGGTTTCCGTTTTCATCGTTTCGGTTTGCGTCGCATTTCTTAAGTCGCCATTACTGACGCTTATTTATAAGTGGATATATGCCCTTTTTCTGTGTTTGTACTTTAGATGTTAATATATCACGATTAAAAGAGCTTTTGGCAAATTAAAATACTAATGATATGTATAAATTTGGGATAATCTTACAAACATAAAATAAACGTGAAAAAATAGCAAAAAAGCTGCTAAAAATAAGTTCAAAAATTACCTTGCAGAAAAAACTGCTAAAACTAGCAGATTTTTTACTAAATATTTGTAATATAAGAATAGCAAACATAAATCTGTTTAATTTACAAATATTTAGTTATATTTAAGCTAAATTTTAGTTAATTGCAAGTAACAAAAAAAATCTGCTAAAATTAGCAAATGCATTTACTAAATATTAGAAGACAAAAAAATCATAAAAAATTTAAAATTTTGAAAGTTTTTTTTGTTTTTTTTTTTTTAATGCGAATAAAAGTCTGCCCATATGAAATCAGCAACCTACAATTTTTTTAGCAAACATTTCTGTTGATTATAGCAAAATAAACTATTATTTGCATTCTATTAATTTAAGGTAAATATAGCGAACATTTTGTTAATATTACAGTTTTTGTTTACTATTTCGAGTCTACAAATATTTAGTAAATGTTTTTGCTAAATTTACAGAGTAAATTACTATTTAAAACTAACTAAAATTCACATCGAATATAACTAAAATTTGGTAAAGTTAACAGATTTATTTGTGCTGTTCTTATATTATTAATATTTAGCAAAAAGATCGGCTAAATTTAGCAGGTTTTCTGCAAGACCATTTTTAATTAATTTTTAGTGGATTTTGCTGCTATTTTTACAGGTTATTTTTATGAGTGTAATATATTAGGTAGCAGAAATGTTTAAATTTTGGCAAGTTAACATTAGTATTACTGAAGAATACGTATAAAATTTCTGAAAATAAAAATATTTATTAAACAAAAATCGCCTTTAATTTAATTTAGTCCTGCGACAGAAAAAGACAAAATTTAGATAAATTATTTGCATAGGTGTACGTATTAATGCTTGTTAAACCATATTATGAAAAAAAAAAAATACGTTTTCAAAACAATGTCGCTTATGCCCTTATTCGAGCGAGGCATTCACATATTAAAAATGTATAAATACTTATAAACCCGTATTAAGAATCAGAAATATTTAAAAACTAATTCAAAAAATTTGATTTTGTTTAACACTTTTCGAATATTTATACATAGCTGAAAATAAGTGCCTGCCTTATATGCAGTAATAAATGGATGCATATGTATGAACATATTCGGAATGCGATAATATGTTTGTTATTTGAATAATTCCTAAATTTAACATAGTTATCAAATGCACACCACATACTCATATAACAAAATCCAACTAAACCAAAAAAAAAAAAAACTGCAGAACAAGAAATAAATTTCGTTCACATTTTACACATATTTTTGATTACTCATCAAAATATTTGTTACAAACTCGTGGGTAGAAAGAACTCTTTATACACTCAGACTTAATGCGTTTTATTAAAATATAATTAAATCGCAAAATGTTTCTAACTATGACATTAGTGCCAACTAACATATTTTGAAGTGTCTGTAAATGTAACAAATTAACGCAGTGGTGCAAAAGTGAGCAAAATGTTAACATATTTAAACTCAAATTGTATTTATTCTCGAAATCATTTTGAAAAAATTAATCTAGTTAGGTATAAAGACGTTAAAAGGTGTCCTCATCAAATAGGGTTGCCAGATATCAAACCGACAAAAAAAAGTACATCGGGGAAAAAAAAACAATCAATTAAGAAGAAAAAAGTACACATTTTTATTAAAGTAAATTATAAAATTCAGTACATAGAAATAAAAATTTATGGAATTAAGAACTCAAAAAATTCGTCTGTATGTGACACCCTCTAGATTTAAAAAAGAAACTAAAAAAAAAAAAACATAGTAGAACACACTTTATTATTTGTGTACTAATTTTTAGTACAATTTATTTATATCAGTAACATATTTTGCTATAGTTTACGAATTACTGAATTATTTACTAATTTTTGTTGCTGATTTTAGCAAAACATTTAACTAATTTTTGAAAACCAGTTGCTGAACTTTTATCACAAATATATATATATTAGGGCGGGTCGATTTAAAAATCGCTCAACGTTCAAGGAAAATCGTATTCTAGGGATCAAAATAAGAAACTTTGCCGAAGGAACCATACCTCTAAAATGAATTCTGATGTCCCGACTTTTGACCCGTAGGGTAAATTTTGAAAAAAGCCCACTTTGATATTTCAGAAAGTAGGAGGAATCTCTCCAAGATTATGGGAGCTACTTCTTCTCCGGGAGACACGCTAGCAGATTAATGCATAAAACATCATTCTAGGTGACCATTAAAGGGTTAAAATTTAAGTTGAAAGAGGGCCTTTTTTGTCGTGTTTTTATAGCAAAATGTGCAAATCTCGGGATAGAGATATTTCAGAAAGTAGGAGGGGTCTTTCCAAGATTTGGGTTTCTATTTCTTCTCCGGAAGACGCTCTAGCAGATTAATGTATAAATTATATTCCATTGAGTTGGATTCGATGGGGGCACTCTAAATGGGTCAAAGTGGAATTTTTCAAAATTTTAAACTACGGGTCAAAAGTCGGGACATCAGAATTCGTTTAAGAGGTATGGTTCCTTCGGCAAAGTTTCTTATTTTGATCCCTAGAATACGATTTCCTTGAACGTTGAGCGATTTTTTTGCCTCCATACAAATCGACCCGGCCTAATATATATATAGTGCATTTCGTGATTGATCGACCAAAATCTAATCAAAGGTCAATTAAATTCATTTATGTTTTGTAGACATTTTCCCTACAAGGTTGCCAACTCTACGTCGCAAAAACAGCTAGATTTCAAAATTAAATAGCTAGAAATCGCTAAATTCTTAAAAAACGCAAAAAGTATATTATTTGTTTAAAAATCAAAAAGTATTAAATATTCTACTCCCTTAAAACTACACAGATATTAAAATAATATTGCCCTACTTTTTTCAATTAAATCGGTTTGTTGAAAATTTTAAAAGCTGTTAATTAAAAAATAATTGACTCAATTGAATATTTGCTCAAATTCGGAACTTGCTTGACATTTTTTATATTATCGCTCAAACGCTAACATCAACACATTGTTGTTGTTTTTTGTAATATTTATGTAGTTGTTTTTTATAAATGTTTATGTATAGTGGTATTAGTAATAAATATTTTAAATTCATTTCATTTCAATCAGATTAGATATTAATTCTTATTAGGTTTATCCCTTTATTAGGTTAAATAATTTAGTTCCAGTTGCTTAAATCTGAATATTTATTTATTCGAAAACATTATCATAAAATTGATAATGTAATTTTGAAAGTTTAATTTCGTTTAATAAATATTTTAATGCAAATAATAAATTAAAAACTATTTTAAAACAAAAAAAAAATACTCTGATTTCCACAAATTTTCAATTCTGCAAAGAAAAAATCCAAAAAAATGTTGCCATTGCCCCTTCGCTTCAAAAGAAAGAAAATACTAATTTCTGTGTGCATCTAAATGAGAATTTTATGCCGATTTAAATTCAATGTTATAAAATTAAAGCTGTAAAAAAACATTTGGTATGGCAACAACAATTTTTTTTTGGTTTTTGGGAAGGTATATGACAGTGGTCAACAACTACTTTCATTTGGGGTCCGTTTTTTAAAAATTACGACCGTCGTGGTCCGGAAGGTAATAAACTGAACTATTTAAATAATGTGTTTAGATACTGTATATTAAATAATAAACAAATGCTTTGAATAAAAGAAGTAAAGCTATGTACATGACGGTTGTCAGATCTTACAATATTGTATGATCTGGCAATGTGCTGGCAATGTACTGACAATGAAACATGTTTAGCAAAAGGTAAATTGTCAGTTCAGACGATTGTAAGAAAACCTTTCAATTTCATTGTCAGACAATTGTCAAACAATATTTTATCTGCCAACGAAGATTGTCAGTTCACACGGTTGTCAGATTCTTGTATGGCAAAAATTGCCAGATCTGTTGTTAGACATTGCCACAACTGTCAAAGCATTTGAAAGAAATTATTAATTGTCAATTGTGTGTTTAATTAAATTGAAAAAAGTAATAATATTAATTGTCATGGAACAAAAAAAAGCAATTGCAACGATTTTAGCTGCATATCTATTACAAAATAGCGAGGATGAAGACAAAATATGTTTGCAAATCGCAGTTGAAAGAGGTGTGGAGATTTGCCCATTTTCCTTTGCAATCGTTCACACTTATCTGGATGGCATCTGGATATCTTTGGGAAGTTTATACTCAGCGCAACCAGCATCCCATAAACTTCGCCGTACCTCAACTTCCTCGATAAGTATGATAATACTTTCGAGTGACCACACGGAGTCCACCTGACACCACCTGATTATCTGACAATGGCAACGTAGGGTGTTCACACGAATGTCAGATGTATGACAATATTATTGTCTTATTAATGTACAGACAATGCTTTTTCTGACAATGTTCCTGAACATTTTTCTGACAATATTGTAAGATCTGACAACCGTCTGTACATAGCTTACAATATTAATTAGAAAAAATACATTTTTTGTCTTGGACTATCCGTCTGAAGTTTGAAGTAAAGCTTGTACAGGCCTATCTCTTTAAAACTTGGAGATGTTCATCGGCAAGTCTGTTCCGAAATTTATTTTTAATGAAGTTCATCTTAGAAAATGATGCTTCACAAACATATGTTGACCCAAACAAAGTGAAAAGTTTCAAGGCAAATTTTTTTAATTCACAAACAAATTTTATCCAAAACTCTTGACAAGAAACTTTCTGTTTTTGGTGTTTTAAAACTGTATTTTTCTTGGAAAGCGATCATTTCCATCTGGAGAGAATTTACTTCAGAGAGTAAATGTTACTGAGGATATCGACGACATTCCCAATTTTCTTAAAATCTGCGAATCTGTTTTCAAATTCCGATTTTAGATCCTCAATGAACGTCTTATATTGACAGACGTCCAAGCTCGTTGTCATTGCAGATTTTTGCATAGGTTTCCCTTTTACGTGTTAGTTAACGGATCATCACCAAAGGCTGATGTCGAGACGAAAATATTTCTCATGAAATTGTTTTCACATAATTTAAAATATTTTGTATTGTTAACACAAGGTCCGCATAAAATAGGTCTACGGTCCGGATCCGGACCGCGGTCCGCCAGTTTTTGATCCCTGGTATACGATATTGATCACGTTTTAATCAAATGAGTTATCATTTAATTGAAAAATAATTCAATTAAAGAGCTCTCAATTTCTAATTGAATTAGCAATTTTAGTTGTTGGCGGAATTTCAGCAATTAAAGTTATTGAATCGGTGGTTTTCGTGATTGAAATGGTTTTTATTTTTTTTTTTGTGTACCCAGGTTTCGTTTCCTTTAAAAAGTTCTTAAAAGTATAACATTTAAATATGCAGTGTTAGAATCGCTGTCAAAACTTTGTTTTTAAATTTGTTAAATTTATGTTTTTGTAGTTGTTAATTTTTATAAAACCCGCAGTTGATATTAAAATATATTTAAATAATTCCCAGTCAACAAAATTTCTGAGCATTTCAGAAATTATGAAATGTGATAATTTTTCAAGCGCTACAAATTTCTGAGTCATAAATTAATCATAATTGACTTTTATTTATGAGCTTAATTGAACATTATTGAAATTTTTTTCAACGCTCACATGTGACTCAAAATTGTTCATAACTGGCTCAAAAACTCTGAAGATTTTAATAATGCTTATATTTGGGAGTCTTTAATGAGTCATAAAAGAGCGCGCAGAAAGAGGCTTCCTAGGCAAATAAAACCACAATCATATAGCTATGATTTCAGAAGGTTTGAAGGATCTTTTATGTGTATTTCGGACTCCTATTGTACACTGAGATTTTAAAATCATGTAATGCGAAATTTAAGAAAGTATTTTTCACGATTTTTTTTATTAGGGTTTACAGTTTGTCAGATTATGTGTGCAAAATAATAAACCGATCGGCTGATTATTTCGTTTACAAATCAAATCTTCAAAAAGTGAGTGATTCGGATTTTGTTTGGTATTTTAAATATCCTAATGGAGCGGACCAATTAAAAAAAAAAAAAAAAACAGACGGTATATGAAACTTGTTTTGTATTCTTCGTCAATAAAATCAAAGTTTGCTTTTAAAAATAAACAAGTGAAAATGTCTGTTGAAATTATTCCGATAACACTCCTTTTTGTTCTTGGCTTATAATTTTACAAAAACTGAAAAGTAATACGGGTTTTATTTACAACATTTTAATTTTTTCTTAAAAAGGTGGCAACATTTGTGAAAGAATTTAAATTTTCATTGGTCTTTTAATCTCTAACGTTTAAAATTTTCAAAAAAACACCTGATCTTTCGGCGTGGTATTAATGTATATTTGTAAGGCTTGATGAAATAAACACAAAGTACAGCTGAAAAATAGCTTAATTGGACACCTTACTAACACACTGAAATAAAAAACGCGAAGTCTTGAAAATAATTAATAAATAAGTGACTAAAATAGTTAGGAAGAAAAAAATAGCTAAAAATAGCTAACACGAAAAATAAATAGCTAAATATTCTGGTTACATGCAATCTAGCTATTTTTTTATAGCTATATTGAAAAAAAAATCTAGCCGCAAAATATCTAAAATGGCAACATTAATTCCCTAGGATGTCTTTTAGTCACTACCGTTTTCAGTTTTTTTTTTTTTAATTTTGTAAACTAACGGTTTTATTGCCGTGTTTCAGTTCTGAAAGTTTTAAATGTCTACTTTACAATTTTAATTAAAACCAACCACTTTTTTTGCGAAAATGCATAAATAATTCAAATGCTATTTTTGAATGCATTTGGCATTTTTCGCTGTTTGTTTTTTTTTTTTTTAAATTAAATTAAAATAACATTTTGAATTGATGAAGTTTATATTTAGTTGTTCATTAAAACTTAATAGTTTTTGTTCGATTTGAAAATCATTTTATTACATTTGTTGATTTTTGAAATGAAATTTGTTGACTTTTGATAAAATTATGTTTATAAATTATAAGGAAAAAAATTGCAAAATTTTATAAAAATACAAATTTTTAAAAACGGTTGTTTATATATAATGAATTTTGTAAAATCATCAATCGTCATTTTATCATATTGCGCTTTTCGCGCTAGATTTAGCGCTTTTGTAGAAAACTCGCATTATTTGCTGTTAGAGCTTTTTATAAAAAGGCGCTAGTTTGGCGCTTTTCGCAATTTTATTTAGCTCTTTTAAATAAAATGTTTAACTTTAATACCATTTTTGCAAACTTTATGTTTTAGAACAAAATACTACTTTTTCATATATTTTGTAATAATATAATATTTTTTGTTATAAAGGGTTTTTTTTTATACAAGTATAGAACTTTAAGTATGCAACACTTTTTTAACTGGCGGCCATCTTGTCAGCTGTCAAGTAATTTATGTTTAGTTTGGATTGGCATTTCAACATGATGAATGGACTGACGCCTGAACAACGTTTTGAAATTGTGCAAATTTATTTTGAAAATCTTGGTTCTGTTCGAAATACGTATCGCTCACGAATTTTTGCAAATTTTGTTCAGCGATGAAGCTCACTTTTGGTTAAATGGATACGTCAATAAACAAAACTGCCTTATTTGGGGTGATGATAATCCTCAAGTGTATGTTGAGACACCGATACATCCAGAAAAACTAACTGTTTGTTGTGCTTTATGCCCATAAAGGAATCATATATAGCCATGATTACTGACTTTTTCGTTCATCAATCAATTTATTGAAGGAAACTTTTGGTAACCGCATAGTTTCACGTTTCGGACCCGTGAATTGGCCTCCAAGATAGTTCGATTTAACACCGCTGGACTATTTTCTGTGGGGATATGTGAAGTCGCTAGTCTACGCCTATTAGCCGAACATCCATATTATACTACGTCTGAGCCGTGGCGGTCATATGCCAGAAGTCATATTTAAATTATAATACCAGAAGATTATCTTTCCAATAAAGCAAATTTTATGTCAATTTAAAAAATTCATCTTTGTTTAATTCCATTTCAAGGATCTATACCTTTATAAAAAAAACACCCTTTAATTACCAAACAAAAGCGTTAAAAATTTTTTAATTAAACGAGATTTTGTAATAAGTTTGGCAATTAAACCATAAAATTTATTAAAAAGTTCAACATTTTCGAAGCAATAAGAATGTAAAATTTAGTTATTTAGTATATCAACTCGACGCTTTATTAAAAGATATTTAAATGTATGTAATCATTAATTTTACATTTTTGTTAAATTATTAATTTAAAGATTTTAAATTATTAAATTGTATTATTGTTTTTAGTTTTCCTGAAGATGAACAGCGAAGCTGTTCGAAATATCGAAAAGATAATAAATATTTAAAAATAAAACTTTAAAAATTTAAAATTGAATTTTATTTTTAATTTATGACCTTGAGCCAAACCAAAACTCCTCATCACATATTAAAACAACAGGTCAACTATAAATTTCTAACATTTAGTTATTTATTCATAAAATAGCACTGATGGCAGGCAATACCGCAAAAATACCGTTATCGATTTAAACCCTTTCAACTGACTACCATTATCCCTAAAATACCATTACCGAAATAATTGAAATACCGTTATTCATAACATACCGTTATCTATATAATTAAATTATCAATACCTTTAAAATACCGTTGCCGAATAAATGAAATACCGTTGTGCCTATAATACCGTTACCGAAATAATTGAAATAGCGTTGTCCTTAAAATACCGTTACCGAAATAATCTAATAAGATCTGAAAAAAAAACTACTGTAAATAGATATATTTCCCCAAAGTTTGATCATAAACTAGCCAGTCCTTAAAACGTGGGCATAACGGGGCTAAAAATATCGGTGAGCATTAACATTAACTGAATAACTAAAATAACGTTACCCTTATAATATCGTTACCGAATAACTGAAAAATCGTTATATCTAAAATTATGTTACCGAAATAACTAAATACCATTAACGCTAAACTACAGTTCCGAAATAATTAAATATCGTTAACGCTAATAAACCGTTACCGATATAACTGAAATATCGTTACCCCTAAAATACCGTTTAATGAAATAAAACAAAATAGCGTTCCCTTACCAATACCAGCATTCGAATCGGTTACCATCCAATTAAAAATAGTGCTGCTTAGCGCCGTTTCGTAGAAAAATAAGTTGATAAACTACACATTTTGATAAAATGTATCATCTACCGCTATTTTAGTGGTCTGCCTGCGTGTTTTGCTTTTAATAGAGTTGCCAGCCCTCTTTCTAATGAATAAAAAACTCTTTTTTAAATAATATTTTTAGCGCTTTCTGTTTAATTTTTATTTAGCGCTTTTTGTTGTACCTTCTGCACGTTTTGATTACAAACAGTTGGAATCACTGGTATTTGGTAGTTTATACAGAAACTTTTATATTTAACCACACAATTTATGAAAACATAATTTGAGAATTATGTCTAACATAAAATATGGTAAACTTTTAAAATTTTTTTAACTCACACCTTATGTACAGGGCAACGCTTTCATACAAATACATGATTGTAATCAGTAACACAAATTCGATTTGACAAAAATCTTTTCGGATGTTATTTACATGTCTTTGCATATTTTGCTCTAACATATTTTGCGTTCAAATAAAAAGAAGAATTTAAAAATCTTAACATATCACTTAATTAAAATAAGAAGCATAAAATTGCCATCAGGACATTTATATTGTATTTTGTTTTAAACCATCGCTATCGAGTTATAATTAAATTTTAAAAAATCTAAAAATTTTAACTCGTATTCTGTTATCCAATTTTGGCCCACTCATAGATACGCTGGGAATTGGTGAAACTTTGTGGTAAATTTTTTTGAGATAGGCCTGGTAGAGAAGATTAAGCATGGTTTTCTAAAAATCATAACTACATTGTAAATTTTTTATTGAATTAGACTGCGCAGTTTCTGGTAACACAACCTTCATCAGTAATCCTTTTGACAATACTGTAATTATTTGTTATGGTTTTTTATTGTTTGATTGCATCTATATGAAATGTTTATTTATTAAATGCAATCCTGACCGTGGCTTGAAGTTGCTTTCTTTGCCACATTCACTTCGCACTACACTTTAGACAGGCGCTTTAACCGCTTGATCTAAAGTCAGGTCGATTTTTGCTGGGGCTTAAAACCAGTTTCAATTATACGGGTCGATTTTACATTTAATTGTAATTGCAGAAGATAGCTAAGACAAACACCACAACAATTCACAATTGTTAGAAAATCATATGTAATCTAATTTCCACTATTTTCCCAAATTTTGTGAGTTAGCGACAACTAAATTTGTTTCCTCCCCTTTTGAAGTCACGCTTCATATAACAAATATTGCTGGTACACTCAGCGAGTTTCTGCAGTAAATATTTGTAGTTGTTTGAGTTGGAATACAGGATCTTTATTTTTAAGTTAAAAAAAACAGCCATTTGGAAAATAAAAATATCAATTTAAATTTTTAATGATATAAAATTTCAAATGTTTTGAAATGATTATTTCATATTCTTCATTTAATTTTATAAACAACTGCTTCAAGTCAAATTTGTTATCCCAATTTTAATTTAAAATGAATTGTTCAAAAATTACTACTTTATTTTATTGGTTTTTAGCTCATTATCAAAAAAATTATCAAAAAATCTCACCTTTAGTGAACATTTAATAATAATTTGTTGAAAATTATATAAAATTTTAAATTTTAATAGTTTTACATAAAGTACACGAGAGTTTCCACGAATCTCCTCTGTTATAACTACAATACTAAATTATAAGAGTACACCCAGAAAAAAAAACTCGGTATACAAAAGGACCAGTCCCGGTTGACACGTAGGATATGTCCCAAGGCGGCGGTGACACGTCCGGTATCGGACTTTTTATATGAAACTGGCATGTCACTTTAACATGACGTTGTCATTGGAGGTGACGCATTTACCCTTTTGAGGCACCTTGTGATATTCCCAGAGCACGCCGACCGAATCCAAAAGATTGCAAAAATTTTAAATCAATCGCCAAAAATTAAAAAATTGCTAATATTTGAAAAAACCGAGTCTGTTGTTTTCTGGGTATATAAATAAGAGTATTTTTTACTCCGAATCAGAAGCTATACCACCATTATTTTAAAAAAAGAATATAAGTTTGTTTGTTTACAAATATATCGTTATTGCACTTTTTTGAAATATTTTTTCAATATCAAATTGCAGACTTTTGCAATATAAATATATAATTATATATGTATATATGTACCATTAGGGTAGCTTTTAAAAATGTTTTGTTTGTGATATGAGCGGGTCGGAAATAATATGACACTTGGCATAAAACTTCAATGCTGAAAATCTGAGCTAAATTGGACAATGTTAACCCGTGCACTCTTCTATACACCGGACCTAAAATTTCATATTGTTTGAAGGAAAAACATTTTTTTTTTATTATTTTTATTTATAATTTTGACGGACTAATCATTAATTTGTTAAAATGTTTGAAGTCGGTGCAACAGTTTTTAAGTTATGGCAATAGCCAAAGTAGGCTTTAGGGTTAACGTTCAAAAATATGTAATAATCGCAATTTTTTGTATCCATCGCTTAAGATTAATAAAATAGCAACAAAAATGAGCATTTTCAGTATATTTTCCCAACTTTTTTTTAGAGTGTCAAAATTCGAACATTTTTTATTTTTAATACAAGAAAAAATAAAACACCCTAATGTAGTTTATATTTCGCTACTAAAGTAAAAAGAATTTAAAAAAATAAATATGTTTACAAACAATAGTGTAAAATAAGCGATTTAAAAATATTTTTATTAAGAATTACAAAATCGCAATATGAAATAAAGCTGAATAGCATATTTTTTTTTTTAAATTATTTTTGCTTAAAAATTGTTTATCTTGTTAATTAAAATAAAAAAATTAACTTACGTGCAATTGTTAATAAAACATTCAGCGTATTTCGTAAACATTAATTACAAATTGTTGTTGCATAGGAATAGTGAACATTTGTGGGTTCAGAACTTGAGTTTTTTTTAAGTTTATTTTTAAACCCATAGTGCGGAGGGTATATTCACTTTGTCAAATGTTTGTAATTCTTTTAAAAAATTCTGGGACCCATAAACTATATACATACATATATTCTTGATCAGCATGAATAGAAAAGTCGATATAGCCATGTCCGTCTGTCTGTGTTAATACAAAATACTCCGCCAATACAGAAGAGGTGTTGCGAATTTTCAGTCAAATTGTTTTTTGATATCCTGAGCAGTTTCCTAGTGAAAATTATCAAAATCGGTTAACGCGTTCAAAAGCTATGAGTGAAAATATGGGAAGACCTCTAAAAATTTTGAAGCTAATTTTAAATTATTCTATTTATTTCATCATACATATGTACGGTAGAGCGACTCACCAAAAAAAGTGCTCGATGTACCCTCCTAAAAATGAACCTTGGACTTTTTTAAGATGACATTTAAAATATTTCGGCTCCAGCTTTGACCTCTCGTGAGCTGGACCATTTTGAAAAAGGGTCCATTTTTGCATGTTTTGTTAATTAAGAATCTGTTTCCTTACCAACATATACAATATGGGTATCATAAAACGAAGAGTTACCGCCCCATTGCATTTTGTCAAACGCAAACTAGCACGAATTTCAAACAAAGCTGAGACCCGTATGTATTAATTAAATCGACTAAAGATTAAAATATGTTAATTTGGCATTTTAATTACAAACAACCCCGAACAAAAAATTCAAAAACCGATTTTTTTTTACAGACTATCCTTAAAAAAAGAACATGGATGATAGTTCTTAGACAAATAGTATATACAGTTGGACGCGCCTTAAAAAAACCTTTCTTATGATACCCATATTGTATATGTTGGTAAGGAAACAGATTCTTAAATTAACAAAACATGCAAAAATGGACCCTTTTTCAAAATGGTCCAGCTCACGAGTGGTCAAAGCTAGAGCCGAAATATTTTAGATGTCATCATAAAAAATACCAATGTTCATTTTGAGGGGGGGTACATTCATTTTGAGGGGTGAGGTACGTACATTCAATGCTTATACACAAGAATATACACAATCAGGGAAGGCAGTCAACATCGCTAAAATACCGTTTCCGATCCAAACCCCCTTTCAACTGACTATCGTTATCCCTAAATACCGTTACAGAAATAATTGAAATACCGTTATCCATAAAATACCGTTAGCGATATAATTAAAATATCAATACCTTAAAATACCGTTACCGAAATAATCTAACAAGATCTGAAAAAAAACTTCTATAAATAGATATTTTTCCCAAAGTATGATCATAACCTAACCAGTCATTAAAACTCGGGCATAATGGGGCTAAAAATTTTGGTGTGCATCAGAGAACGGTTTGAGTGCCTTTTTTCATGCTTTTGAATGCAATCACAAAAAATGAGTACATTGTTGTCAACTTCCATCATTTCAATAAAGCAACAATCTACAGAATTCAGAAAAGTGAGTGTAACGAAAACCATGCATTGTCTGCTTGTCTAGTATTAACCTCACTTAACACTCACGAAAACAACGAATACACAACGATTGGTATGAATGGTCTCAATGTTAAATGAATAAAACGTTAACAAATTTTTTGTGAAACATATTACTGTATTAAGAAAATTAAAAAATTTTATACATATTTCATGTTTAATAAAATTAAACAAAAATTTATACATATTTCATGTTTAATAAAACTAAAAAAATTATTATTATTGCTACAGGTCAACGAATACTACGCGAATGTTGTGATTGATTTCATGTTATTCATGTGTCATCATTTCATTTCATTGCTTGACATGTAACGGCATTATAAAAATGAATGTTAAAAGGGCATTCAACAAAAACAATAAATGGAATAAACAACAACAGCATAAGCTGTTGTTGTTGAATAAAAGCAATGCATGTATGAATGAATGTATGAATGGACAACAAAAACGAATGGTCTCATTCTGTTCTCTGGTGTGCATTAGCATTACCTGAATAACTATAATAATGTTGCAATTAAAAAGCCGTTACCAAAATAACTTAAAAATATTTTTCCCTAAAATACGTTACCGAAATAACTAAAACTACGTTACCGCTAAAATACTGTTAGCGAAATAAATAAAATACCGTCAACGCCAAAACCCCGTTACCGAAATAACTGAAGTATAGTTACCTCTAAGATACCGTTACAGAAATAAAAAAAAAATAGCGTTACCGGAACCGATAACCACATCGAATCGGTTACCATCTATGGTCATAATCAACATGTACAAAAATAAAAAAACCACAAAATATTGCTGTTGTTTTTTTGTTTTCTTATACAGAGTGGCTGATGAAAGCCACTACAAAAAAAAATTTTTTCTGAGTTATTAATCGGTTTCATCTTTTTTTTTTTTGGTTTTCATTGACTCGTCTTTCAATTTAAGGAAAACTAACGATTGGGGGTAATGAAACTAACATTTTGATTGTTCGCCAATACAATGCTTTGGAGGCTGGCGTTTCCGCCTAAACAAACTTAAGGGGCACATTAGGTGGCCCTCCTCCGAGCAGATTGGGCTCGTAAATTTATTTTGTCAATCGTGGGACAATCACTAGGATGCCTTTTCATCGAAATTCCTCAGTTCGGATGCAAGAAACAATTGTTGCTATAGTTGCTGCAATACATGTCAATTCTAGAGTTTCGACAGGAATATTTTTTCTCAAAATGTATTTATGTATGGGTACTAAAAATAGTCTAAATGACGATAAATCGTCAAACCTGGCAACACTGAATCTAAAATTTTTAAGCAAATTTATAAACTATTCTTTTGTTTTCCTATTTTAACATTCATCATCAGATTTACCAGATACCCTTTTCGTCAAACCCAACAAATCAAAAATTCACCAATTATAAAAAAGGTTGAACAGAATAATTGAGTTAAAATTCTTTATATAATTTGACTGCATTAACCAGAGTTGCCAGACACTTTTATCGATATCAGATCAAAAAAATATCAAGAAACGAAATCCCCAAATTCAACAATGTAAATTCATAATTTTTTTTCGTACACTATTTTACTTATTCTCATTTTCATCCTTTAATAAATTTGCAAGGAAACTCTTACACTCTAATTACATTTATTAAAAACCCCATTAAGTTTAAAGGACATTCACTTTCAGAACTTTTTTATTTAAAACATATAAGGTGCATACTACATCTTAAAATCTTTTGATTATACGCATTTTTTAACCCATATTGATGTGTAAAAACCAATCGAATTTGGGAAAATTTCTTAGGTTTCTTATTCTAGGAGTCGTAAACGAGAATTGCACAAGCAACTAAGCTGAAAAACAATAATTCGAAATACCAGTTTCTTTAATTTTTTGTGTCTCGAAAACACTCGAAAGATTTTCTTTTATAATTTTTTGACAAACTTAATTTTATCACACTTTCCGCTTTACTTATGTGATGTATATTATAAACACATGTGTTGTAATGTAAACGGGTATTTAATAATTATTTCATTATGTATGTCCCCGCAAGCGTATTTTTGTTCACTTAAATTTATCTAAAATTCTGATTATTCGAAACTGTTTTGATGCGTTTGTATTACAATTGTATTGAGTTTAATTGCATCTCTTGTAACGATCCAAAAATATATTTTAATAATCCTTATTACTTTCATTATTATATAGGCAAAAAAAAAATTTTTTTTTTTATACAAAACAGCAGGCGAATTTTACAACAGTTTTTTTTTAACATCATACGGGTACTTTAGAAATATATCCTTTTTTTCACGAAACGTTATTTTTTAGGTAATTCACAATAACCAATTTACCTTTGGAAGATCCACTGTTATAAGCATGCACAATTTCAGATTCATTTTAGTAAACTTTTAATTAAACCTTTTTTTCTTCTGAAACATCCCAAATACATTAATCAATCAGTCATATTTTGTTTTACTTGTAAAAAACAACATTATTTTTTTATTTTTTACAAAGAATATACACAGAAAAAATTATCAACCTAAAATAAATTGTTGCCTAAAACACTCTCTTTTATTTTGCTTATATTTATTATTTTCTATTCATTAAATTATTATTTAAAAACATGATACAAATTAATTTAAACTTTTAAATTTCTGCAACATATTTTCATTTGCTCGGGTGCGAGTTTACGAACAAATAAAAGAGAATATATTGATCGAACAGTAAGTAGTATGGAAACATACTGATTTAAGAAAAGCTTGACAATAGAATTTTATTTGGAAATAGAAAATATAAACTGATATTCTTTTTATTAAAAATATTTCCATTTCTTTATAAAAAAGCATTAATTACGCAGAAATAGTAAGAAAAGGTTTGGTATTAAACGTTTGTTTAAGTAAACATTAAATAAATTCATTGCATCATTTTTACATTTATTGTCTGTATTTTTTTTGACACATTCTATGTGAATATTGTTATTTAGACACAAAATATATTTTTACCCAAATTATAGTAGGAACAGAGATATGGTAATTTTCATGAGAATTTATTAGAGGTGTAATAAACAAACATACAGAGTATAAAATTAAAAATACAAATTTTAAAATCTATTACATACTTTTTTTATATTCAATTAAACTTATGATATTTTTAAGCAGCCAACAACAAAAAAAAAATAGTATTTCAAAGCTTTGCTACAACCATTTCCACTTGTTATTCAGAAAATGGCAATTGAAATTCAAAAAACTCATTGTAATTAAAAAAATACGATATGTAAAAATCACATTTGTTTTGCAGAAAATACCAATTGTAATTCAGAAAATACTATTTGAAAATCAAAAAAATTCCAAATGTAATTCAAAAAATACCAATTGAAATTCAAAATATACCAAATGTAATTCAGAAATACTAAATGCAATTCAAAAAAGAAAAAACGAAAAAGAACCAAATGAAATTCAAAAACTACTAATTGAAATTCACAAATAGCAGAGGTTCTCAAAAAATATCAATTGAAATTCATCAATACTAAATGTAATTAAAAAAAAAATACCAAATATTATTGAAAAAATAACAAATCTATTTAAAAAAAATACCAAATGTTATTCAAAACATACCAAATGTAATTAAAAATATCAGTTGAATTCTATTGATATATTTTTTTTAAATAACATTTGCTATTTTTTGAATATCATTGTTGTATTTCAAATAACATTTGTTATTTTGAATTTGAAATTGGTAGTTTTTGAATTTCATTTGTGTTTTTTAAGATTTTTTCTTCTTTTTTGAATTACATTTGGTATTTCTGAAAAAAATATTCGATTTTTTAAAAACACATCGTCTTTCTGAAATACATATGATATTTTTTAATAACATATGGCCAGTTCCAGAAAAAGGTCAACCACGAGTGAAAAATGCAAAGTGCTCAGAACTTTTTATTTGTTTTCAATAAAAAAGATTAAATGTCTATACTTTATATTTTTTAATTAATCTCATTTTCACGAAATATACAACTGCAAAAAAACATTTTTTTGAGCCTTTTTGCGATTTATATCAAATTTTTTTATGTGTTTTAAGAGTATTTAAAGTATAATTTTTCTGCAAAACAATTACCTTACCTCAACAAATATTGTTCTCAAAGCTGCTTTATCGTTTTATCAAGGTGCCAAAGGAACAACATTGATGGAGTTCAGCTTTTTTATATATCGACAGAACAATTGAGGGCTCTTCCCCTGAACTGGCTGAGCTGTTGGCAGAATGTTCCAAATATTAAAGGGATTAAAAACCGGCATTGGTTTCCTTATTTCGACACCGAAAGCATTGAGGTTGCTCGGACTCATTAAAATATGTAAAATTAAAAGATCGGAACAAGAAATTTCCGAATTAGTTACTTTTAGATGTGAAAAATTATCTATATTCTTTCAATAGACAAAAAAAAATTAAAAACTGATTCTCCAGTCTTGCCATTTTACAATTTTGAAAATTATCTAAAAACATAAATATTTTTAAAAATTCTCAAAAAACATGAAAATCCGATAGATCAAATGTGTGTATTACGGTTTGATAGATATTTGCTTAACAACAAATACAAATTATAACTTTAAAAAATCTTTAACCATAAAGTACATACAAGCGTCAAAGTTTGAATTTAAATTGCGAATATCACTGCTATAGGGCGCAATAATAGTATAAAATTGTTAGGAAAAGCTTATTGAGTTACCATTAATTCTTTCTACCAATCGATGAGTAGTATAAAATGGGTTAAATTGAGGACAAGTGACGTTTATGTTTTGAAATCCATATCCATAATTTTAATATCAACTCAAAAACTTTCATTGGAAATATCTTAGATGAACATCACAATTTAAAATATCAAACTCCAAAAATTTAGTTTGACATCAAAATTTTTGATTGTCAAATTTAAATTGGGCTTTTAATAATCAGACCATACTACGAGTATTTAGCCCCGGTATTCAATTTAACAAAGTTATTTTCACTGGATTGAATCGTATCAAATTATACCAAACTCAATGTAATACAATCCATTTATATACAATACGGTCCACCATTTTCATATAAAATTGTATTTCAATTAGATATAAGATATATCATATTTGATAACATTTCTTGTAGTATCATATTATTTTTTTTTTTTAAACGGTATACCTGCAAGTGATTTTTATGGGTGTCCGGATTAGATTTAATAGCAGTGTTGAAGTCAGTATACATAATACATGCATAAAAATACGAATTATTGTCAAAACTACAAAAAATTTCGTAAAAGGTAAAAATTTTTGTTTATTTTACAAAAGATTTGATTTTTTTTTGACAATTTTTTCGTAATTTTACGCATGGATTATTATCAGTGTAGTTGATAGTGTGACTACTACAACGATAATGTTTCGCTCATTAGCTTTTTTTAGCAATTTGCCAAAATTGAAAAATATTTAATTTCATATTTATTTTCATCATTTCCCCTTATAAACGGGATATATGTATTATATTATATATGCATATATTATATATATATGCATATATGATATATTATATATCCTTTTTTCGATCTCTACCTAGAAGAAGTAACTGCTCTCTAAACACATCGGAAGTTTTATTTAACTTAATGGCTCAAAAATGTAATTAAGTACATATTTGTTCAATTATTTTTTTTAGTTACAATTCACCATTTTCAATTACAATTCAAAATTTCAATGTAATTAGTAATAGCATTTCTTTCAATTACATTTACATGTAATTGTAATTAATTTTTTTATATAACCATTACAAGTAATTGTAATTTTTGAGTCCTTCATTTCAATTAACTGTAATTGAAAAAAAAGCAGTTATTAATTACATGTAATTTATTTGTAATGAAATGTAATTGAAATCGCCCAAGTCTGAACTTTTATTGACTGCAACAACTTTTATGTTAGTCTGCTAGAATATTCAATTTTAAGTAGTCAACATTTTTATTATATGCCACTTTATGGGACATACATATGTGTGAAGAAATATATACACACACGGGTAGGTATATTTCTGTTAGAGATGGGCACGTGAGCAATATACGTATATTCGGCTCATGTTAAAAAAAAAACTACAATCATCTGCAATCAATATTTTCAGTATTATGTTTCGGATAGTATATTGATTATTGCATTGCTGTAACGTGTTAGAAATCGGAAAATATTAATCTTTCGTCCTCACAACCTATTCTTTACGACACATACTTCACACTGTTGTGGGGCTGTATTATACCCCAGCGTGAAGACGGAAGGTTACGGAAGCAACAATTCTCATACAACAGGTGAAAACCCTATTCACAAAAAGAAACTGAAATAATCTAAATTGAGATTTTAAATACATTTTTGTATGGGAGACTGTAAAATGCCACATCCAGTAACGTCCTTGTGTTCAAACAGGGTGGCTCAACATTAGGATGCTTCTTATAAAAACAATTTGTCGAATTTTGGAGGCGACTACCCTGGATTAGATAAGAATAGTTCGCGAGTTCGAACTACAGTGAACTCGCGAACTATTCGAGTGTTTGAACTCATGTACAAAAGGTAAATATTAAATATACGTATAACAATATATTTCCTCACTCGAATGAACATTGTGTCCTGGGCCAACTACTACTTGAAAAATACTCGATCAGTACACAAAAAACTGAATTTTTTATATTTTTTTAATAACACACTTTTATGAATTGACATATCATATATATATTATATATATAATTTATATATATATTCATATTAATATATTCATATATATATTATATATATATTCATAGGTAGCTTATTTAAAATGTTAAAGATAAAAATCACGGGGTCGGCGAACAACTTCTCGAAAAAACTCGACCATTTCCATACAAAATTGTAGAAAGTTTGTTGCTATTTTATAAAAAAAAAATTTAAAAACTTGGTACAAACTCATATATTTAAGAGTTGCATACTTTAGCAGAATCTATGTTTAAAATTTCGTGGCAATCAGACGAAAATTGTGGGATAGGCCAACTACTACTCGAAAAAACTCGAACACTTCCATACAAATAATTTGCACATTAAGCATTTGTTGTAAGTTTACATAAATTTTTTTAGAAAATTCCCTTTTAAAAAATTCAAAGGAATCTAATGAAAATTGTGGCCTCGGCGAAAAACTATTCTAAAAAAACTCGAGGAATCTCGACCACTTCCATACAAATGTGTAAACATATGCAGATTTCAGAATTTTTTAAGAACAACATAGTACAGACTTTTATTTGTTGAAGTCGCCTGCATTAGGAGATTCCCTATTCAAAAATTCAAATTAATTTGATGAAAATTGAGGCCTAGGCAAACAATTAATCGAATAAAACTCGACCACTTCGATACAATGTGTGAAAATATGCAGATTTTAAACATTTGATGTAATTTTACACAAATTTTTAAAGATAATCTTGGTACAGACTTTTATTTTTTGGAGTCGCCTGCATTAATAGATTCTATAGACTCTATATTCAAAGGAATTTAATGAAAATTGTGGCCTAAGCGAACAACTCCTCCAAAAAAACTCGACAACTTCCATACACTCAAAAAAAGTACGTAAAGTTAGTTGAGTCAGCAAAGGGAGCATCCTTGCAGAAATATTGTAAATTAAGTGAGCTTATTTTTAAAAAAACTAGTAAATTCAGCAAAATGTATTATGATTGTTTTAATTATATAAAAAAATGTCAGGATTTCCACATCGTAAAAATAATGGAAATAAACAAAATATTTTATTAATTAAATAACAAAACATAATAATTCCCAAGTTACTTACATGCATGTATGACGCTATTTTACATTTTTCAAAATGACGATAATTCTAAAATACATAAAGGAAATGTTCAACATATGGCTAAAAAAAAACTATTATTTCTTTGAAAAAACAACTGCCTGGAACTGGCATTTATTGTTTGTACAGTCGCACCAAATCGTATTTTTGTTTTGCCTGCATCCACAATTTATCAAAATATTGTTTTATACAGTACAGCACGAAAACATATTTTAGTTTTGCCTGTATCTTTAATTATCAAATTTATCAAAATATTACTCATTTAATACATTTTTTAATTAATTTATTTATTGTATTATTTATATATCTTTTAATGTTCAAAATTTGTATGTGCACATCCGTGACTTTGTTTGATGTGTAGTATACAAACAAAAAAATTAAATTAACCAAAACAAACGCGGTTGCAGTTTGTGTAGGTCTTATAATGCTTGTATTTGCTTGTATCTTGTCTTTTTTCTCCACTTCGTCAATACAAGCTGCAGCATCTACATCTAGTCTTTTCACTGTTCTACAGCACAATTTTGATAGCAACGTAAATTAGCTAAACATTATTTTAAAATTATTTATTTTGGTAAAAGCTTTTAACTAAAATTTTAACTGAAAACGCGATGTCAGTAAAAAAAATTGCTGAAAGTTGGTTAAATATTTTAAATAGACGTTTAACAAAATTTTCAACTAACTTTTTTTTGAGTGTGCTTATTTGAAAATATGCAGATTTTAAACAATTGATGCCATTTTATATATATATATTTTAGAAAATCATGCTTGGAGTCTCCCGGTTTAAAAGATTTCATATTCATACTTGGCGAACTACTTAAAAAATATTCAATTACCCAGCAAACATGGCAATACGAAAAAGATTTGCCGAAAATATTGCCGACATTTGCTGGCAATAATCATTTTAGTATTGCGGAAGTTTCTTCCGTCGGGAACTATTGTTACTCGAGGGCGATACTTCCTGGCAATACGAAATCAATTGCCCGGGATGATAAATCGCCAATATTGCCAATGATAATCTGGAGGAAAAAAAAAAATAAATATTGCTATTTAACGCCTTGGCAGAAAGTGACCATTTTTTAAATACATACAAATGTATTTGAAAACATTTTAATTAAAAAATAATATAATTTAAAATTTCTAATATTCATCATATTTAATGGAATTTCTTTATCTTATTCTCTTAAATTTCCATTAGTGGGATCTGAATTTGGTATTTTATTTTCTATATTTGCTTTAATATATATATTTTTTTAAATGACACAAAAATAAAAAGTTTTTTGAAGTTTTTTTTTTTTGTAAATATTGCCGATATATCTTGCTGATGATAAAAAGGCGATTTGCTCAAAATGTTACTTTTTTAACTTATTTTTAAAATGAAAAATGTTAATGAAGGCGATTCCAAAGTCTGTGCCAAAATTTGTTAACAATTTGTGTAAAATGACATCAAATGTTTAAAATCTGCATATTTTCAGACATTTGTTTGGAAGTGTTCGAGTCTTTCGAGTAGTAGTTGGCCTATCCCACAATTTTGGTCGGATTGCCATGAAATGTGAAACATAGATTCTGCTAAAATGTGCAACTCTACAAGTTTGTACCAAGTTTTAAAAAAAAGCATCAAACTTTAAAAATACCATATTTCTACAACTTTGTATGAAAATGGTCGAGTTTTTTCGAGTAGTTGTTCGCCTACTGCGCAATTCATATCGAAAGTCAAAAATTTAAATTTATTTTTTATTTTTGAAATTTTTTTGTGAACTGAGTTTTTTTTCGTGTATGTAGTAGTAGGTATAGGACATAATGTTCATCCGAGTAGGGTGAGATTTGCTAGGAATATTCTTCAGAAAGTTACTTTCTTAAAAGTATACATTTACTATACTAATGTTTAACAATTTCTTTTTACATGAGTTCAAACGAACAAAATGTGCACTCAATAACTACTCGAGTAGCTCGAGATACTTGACTACTCGAAAACGGGGGGCCCCGGTTAATATTAAGAAATTGTTAACAGAACTATCTAATATTAACCGGGTGTAAAAGTGTAACATTTGTTTTGAAATAGAAACATGCCATTATTTATTATTTAAAGTAGTTTAAAATTTGTTTGGATTTTGAATAATGACATATTATTAAACAAAATAAGATAAAAGAATATAGGATTTGCTTTAATAGATACAAATTTAAGGCAATATATCTGAATAAAGTAAACGCTTTTACACTTTTGCTCCCAACTGTACATTAGAGCGGTATTTTGTCGTATGAAGAAGCACTTATTTTAAAAAATTTAAATTTATTGTTCATATTATTGTAATATTAGGTTAAAGACATTTGGTGTAATTTGAGCTAAATCGGATAGCTTTAAAGCCCCCCTACCAAAGTTTTGATTTTTGAAAAATTTTAATAAATTACTTTATTAGAAATATGTCTTGCGACATATTGTTTTTTTTTTATTAATTTTGGCATGCTGAACACTAATATTTTTAAACCGGACTAACATTTTTCGAGATATTGCGATTTGATGTTCACTAAAAATTACATCTTTTTCCTCTATTCTAGAAATTTTTAAAAAAACTATCTTACAATTTCTTGTTTTTGCACTCAAATATTATACTATTTGATCACAATTATGTCTGAAATTATGGATGATGAATGACAAAATATTAAAATTAATTTGATTTTTTTTTTCCTAAATCAGAGTCTTTGTGAGCAGGTCGCCAAGGGTTAATAAATCCGATTTGTGTTAAATTTCGAACCACGAAACTATTGCACCTTGTGCTACAACATTAATTAATGTAAATCTAAAACATTAATTAATGTAAATCTAAAGTTAAAGCAAATATTCCTTTAATAATCATGTGTATCAAATGGAAAAGACATAACAATTTTACTATGTAAATTTTCTGTTTTTTCGAGATATTTGTAGGCATAATAACGCTCATATGAAAATTTTGTAGTATTGTTTTAAAAAATTTATAGAATGCATAAAAAACTCTGTTTTTAGTAAAAATCAATTGGCAATATCTCAAAAACTGTTAGTCCGATTTCAAAATTTTCTGTTTTTCCGAGATATTGTAGGTACATTTACAAGTTATCCTTCAGCCAAGATTGACATACATAATTATTTCAAATGAAAATTAGTTTTGTCTATTTTGCTAGTGGAGAAATACAAAAAATTAAATAATTTTTGAAAAATTTGTAAAATGCAGGAAAGAAACTCTATTTTTAGTACAAATAAAGTCACAATATCTCGAGAACAGTTAGTCTGATCTCCATCTTTTTTAAATATTCGTGCATATTAAATCGAAAACTTTGTTCGCGGCATGACACAGGTTAATGCTATCCGAATTTTATCAAATTCACACCACCTAACTTTTAGAACTTGTTCTACAATAACCGCAACAATAATTGATAAAAATCGAAAGTTGAAAAAGATGCCTCTCCACTGTATATAAAGGTGCGTTGTTTCAACAACAAAAGAAGTGATCCCCCGAAAATAATCTTTGGCATTTTCCAAGAATATTCTCGAAATATTTCGTGTTTTGCGATAACCGTTAGTGAGCTGGACCATTTTTAAATAAGGTTTTACTTTTTAGTTTTTTCAAGATATTCTTTTTTCTTTCAAAGAAACAAAAGAGGTACCAAATGAAATTTCTTTTGAAGAAATTAAAAAAAAAAAAAATAAAATACACTTTTTTCAAAATGATCCAGCTCACTAACGGTTGTTGCAAAAAATTAAATATTTTGGTAATCCCCATAGTAAATGTCAAAGTTCATTTTTGCGGGCCGCTAATAAATTGTAGTATATCGACCCACTTTACTTACCATACATACATACATCATGCAAATTTTAGCTCACGTGTCCATCTTTAATTTCTATGTATGTTTGCTTGAACAAACAATTACGTATTAAAATTTGTATACGAAGTTCAAAATATTTTTTTAAATTTAACATTCGAAAAATTCAAAAAATATAACAAAGTTAGAAGTAATAAAACAAACGTGAATTTCTAGATAACATGTGTGCTATAAAATCAACATACAGTTGTGTTCACCTAAAGCGAATTCGACAAGGCTAAAGTTATTAGTTAATAATTACCTTATCAAATCTTACTAAAATGGGTGTATGTGAACATTTCAATTAAAAATTTTAAATATTCGACTTGATGATATTAGTTCTTGAGAGAGCGTTAATATGTATTTTACTATTGTATTTACTATTATTACATATAAAAAAAACTCATATGGTATATACACTCTGTTAGGCTGCTTCTTACAAAAAAAAAAAAATAACTGTCGAATTTTGGATGGGGCAACCCTGGAACAGTTGGGAAAATTGTAATTTTGTTGCGCAAATTTGCCTACAGCTCACAGCTTTAAATGGATTTAAAAAACTAAAATTTTAAAAATAATTGAGTAGATCGATTCGTCATGACCAATTTTTAAAAGTCATTTATTTATCCTTAATAAATCATCAAAATCAGCGAA